>OY101117.1:863312-1088500 GCA_956465555.1 Nitzschia sp. pyKryTriq1
AAAAACGATAATTTCCAAGATTATTACGCATTGCCCATCCACCACAGAGGGGAATTCAAGGGGGGCATCGCATGGAGCACAAAATCAAGCCAGGGATTCCTCGAGGACCACATCAAGGTTTTCAAAAAGTCTTTGATCTCCCTATCGACTGTTATTCGTTGCCATACGAACGATCTCGCCATAAAGAGTCTGTTAAACCGACTTGTGGACGAGATCAAGGAACAAACGATGGAATTGGCTCAGGCTAATAAGTCCCTAGCCGAGGCAAACAAGAAGATTGTTCGACAGTCAGAAAGCCAGCTACGGAATTTTGCCATGATGTCACACGAGATCCGTACCCCACTGAATTGCATCGTTGGTTTATCCAATCTTTTGCTGCATTCCGACTTGGAGCCTTCGATACGAGAGAATATAGAGATGATCACCGGCAGTGGTGATCTTCTCTTGGCTGTCGTCGATGATGTCCTGGACTATAGCAAACTTGCCACTGGTAAGGTCGAGACAATCATTGAACCTGTTCTGCTGCCGCGGATCATCCGTGCCGTCGTCGCTTCTGTCGACATTCGAGCGAAGCCTAACGGGGTGGAATTGCGAACAAATCTTTCGGATGACCTGCCGTCCGAAGTTGAAACAGATGGTCGAAGATTGCAGCAAATTCTCTATAATCTACTTGGAAATGCAATCAAATTTGGTCAAGAAGGAAAAGTCGTCGATTTTACGGTCGACTTAATCAGCCGTGACCAAGATATGACCGACTCTGAACAGAATAAGGAGAAGTGTACTCCATCGGCGGACGACCTCCTTCGATTCACTGTAAAGGATTACGGCAAAGGTATTGATCCTACCGAAATTCACAAGATCTTTCAACCTTTCCAACAGGCTGCCACCAATGAACCTAAGCATGGTGGAACTGGTTTAGGTCTTGCGATCACTCGCCAACTAGTTAGAGTTCTGGGTGGTATTGTCTCAGTCGAAAGTGAATACGGATCGTGGTGTCAATTTACCGTCCTCCTCCCGAAGAACCCCGAACGACCAATTATCACTCCGACACAAGAGTCAGGTCGAGTGTATATAGAAGACTCAAACGCGTTGTCCCATATAAGTATGCACTCGTCGGTGATTGATGACCACAGCACAGATGATGGCTTTTCCACGTCAGACGACTCGTCCACTCTGTCAAGCTCGTCATTTTTTTCACCCAGCCAGCACAGTACCGCTGATTCTTCCAGGAATAGGAGTAAGGACGCCAGTTTGAAGAGAGCTAGGCGTTTACGCTCCTTCGTTGATGGAACAGATTCGGATCCATCAGACGCCGCGGATTCTGCCCTCGTGGAAACAAGAATAAACCCTCCGGAAGAGGGAGAAAACCTGAAATCGCAGGATGTGCCCATTATCAATCTCGAAGAAGCGAGGAAGCTGTTAGCGCTTTCTCGTGGTGACAGCCAAGAGGTTGTAGATACCTGTGAGAAGCCAAATCCGTCAGCTCAAGTTGACCCAGGGACTTACGTGGCACAGGAATCACGACAAGACATTGTACCAGAGAGGAAGCCGGTCGAGTTCGACAAGGTCAAGGTCCTTGTTGCTGAAGACAATAAAATTAACCAAAAGGTGCTGCATCGCACTCTGACACGGCTTGGCCTACAGGATATCACTATCGTTGACAATGGGAAAGAGGCTGTGGACATCTGCGAGAAAGTACAATTCGACTGTATATTCATGGATATGCAAATGCCAATCATGGACGGCCTGGAGGCCACATGCATCATTTCTTCTGGGAGAAAAGAAAGGAACGAAAGGTTTCCTAAGATTGCATTCTTGACAGCTCATGCTCTCCAAGACTATCAGGATAAAGCAGCCGATTCTGGGGCTGATGGTTTCATCAGCAAACCCTTCAAGATTGAAATCATCAAAGACTTGATCACAAAATTTCTTGAAGACTGAGAATAAACATCTCCTTTTGACCTACTAAGTGGACTTTTTGAGCTTTTGGCAATAGGTTTAATCGATCAATACTTGATCACGTCACTGGACAGCTCGTAGGTCTACTCTCTACAGTACTCTATGAGAGTAGCTCAGTGTACCCTCTCTTTCTCTTTCTACTACTACTAGAGCTAGCTAAAGTAGAAAGCTACTACCGGTTGCTCGGGGAAAAGTAGACGACGAGAGAAAGAGGGGAGCGAGCGTGAGGGTTGAATGAGCTATCAAGTACTCTATACTCTAGTAGTAGTACATACGGTCTACTGGTCGTATGAATACGAACTACAGGTAAGCGCAGCGAGATATCGTTACGGTGTATTAGGCAGATGACGCTACGCTCTAGTATTAGCAGTAGCAGTAGTAGTCTCTCTAGCTCTAGTAGAGTAGTAGTAGAGAGAGAGAGAGTCCCCGATCATCAATCAGCTACCGGTACAGTACCGGTATCGGATTAGCGCTCTTGACTGGAACGATTGATCATCTCGAGTCGCAGTACAAGCGTATTACACGTGTACGACTACGATACGAAGTAAATACAACGTACATTATGTACGGCAGGGTATCTTACTCTGCATGCGGATACTCTACGCAGTTCCTCTACCGGTACTTCTACTCGCTCTCTACTCTACTAAATTACTACCGGTAGAGTAGTAGAGAGGTTCGAAGCCCCGCGTCTCGTTAGAGCACTTTCGTTACCTGTAGTACTGGTACTCGTACTAATCTCTGTATTGGATTAAATACAAGTATATCGTCTTCCGCAAGCGAAATCATATTAGTGTACTTCCCTGGATTGCACCGATAAGAAACGGAAATTCGCGGATTGTGTGTTTGCAGCGGTCGGTGGTCATTCAAAGATCTTGCAGGAAAGAACAACATGGAAAACTGCAAGGGCCGTCGCCGCAAGAGAGATCGTGCATCCTCGCCTAGCAATAAAACTGTGACGACAGAACAAATCGCCTCACATAATTTCCCAAAGGTGGCCAAGACGGAAGCCAAAGAGTTGCCAGCAGAAAAATCTAGCACTGGCTTGCTGTTGGACGGAGAAAACAGTGGTCCTTTAACGTTGGATCTTCAGAAGTTTGTTCATGCTCGGGTTGTCAAGAAAACGAATGGGGAGCTTCGCTTTGGAGTTGTGGAGAGCTATTGTAGGCAGAAGGATGAGAATCCCATAAAGGAAGCTGCTGATGCCTCGTGGCTCTTTTCAGTGCAATACGATGACGGAAGTAAAGAAACCCTCAGTACTTCTGACCTGCAGGAATCTCTGCAACTTTGCCAAAAGTCGGATGCCTTCAAAGGGAAATACATATCTGATGGCCCACAATGTCTCGCTGTTCCACTTGCAAACGAGATACCTCCATCTCGGGTAGCAAAGTACTTTGGAGACGATTTGTACTTTGGAGATCTATCCAGTCGCAATAGCCATGGATTTTACGAAGTGCGCTATGACGACGGCGATTCCGAAGAATGGGACGGTAGTGAGGTTAGTTTGGGCATAGCCCTCTGCAACGAACATGTCGAAAATCATACCCGTGACTTGTGGGCGATTTATGATCTTGATGCCAAACAGATGAAGAAACGATGGTCCTTGGCATCAAAAGCTGCTCAAAATTGCTGGCCGAGGTCCTTCGTGACCAACGCTCCAACGGTTGTCAAGTTTTATTTGTTTGTGATGGAGAGGCAGCGCTCTTGGATTCGACGAAAAACTCAGCGAATGCAACATCCGGAGCGATGGACGAATGATCGCGTCTTTCGAGATTACTATTTCTGCAATGTATACCGTCAATTGGATCGTGGTACGGCCTACTTTCGGTCGCAAATCTTGGATCTGTGGTCAGAATCATCCCCAGAGGATCTTGATATTTTACGGGGAGAATGGTTTGTTCGAGTCCTCTGGGCGTCATATTGTTATCGTTTAGTGAACAAAATTGAATCCTTCCAGAAAGACCCCGATTCCCATGATCCTATACCTACAACAAAGTTCGATGGTATCCCGACTATACAGCAATGGCCAAAGTTTAAGGCTCTAGTCAAGCGAGCAAAAGATGATGGAAAGGTTTTATTCACCAGTGCCCACCAAACCTGTGGTTTTGACCGATATACGGAGCAGCTGGACATAGTGCATGGGGAACAAACAAGGCTGCAGTATGTTGCGGCGCAATCGGAATCCTTGGAAAGCTGCTTACTCGCGATTAGCAAGCAATTGCCCGGGTGTGGTCCCTTCCTCGCTTGGCAGATCTTGTGCGATCTCGTGGAATCGAATTGTCTGGATGAAGTCCCTGATGTTGATTTTTGTGTGCTAGGAAAGGGAGCTAAGGGTAAGTTGGTCGTGGTATTGCAGCCTACTACTCGTATTGAACGCAAGAGTGCACTTTCTCAGCATGCTTTTCATCATTCCCCTAGCTGGGATTCTGGAGATTTTTTACCCTTCTCGAACGAAAGTGTCTTTGAACAGCAAAGAATATCTAGAACTTACAAAGCTGCTAGTAGAACACCAGGAGTCTGCGTTTGCGCATCTCAAGGATCAAGAATTTCGGACGGACTTTCCGTACTGGCAAAATCAACGCTTGACGACCAAGGAGATTGAGCACTCTCTCTGTGAATTTTCCAAGTATCAAAGGATCGAACGAGCCTTACAAGGGAAGCAGAAATCCACTGGGCAACGATTGCGAAAATCCAGGAGTCATTTGGATAAGAAGCATTACGATCACACCTGTGGAGCGTGTAAGGCTGCGTCGCCGACGGAGCTCACTCTCTGTGACACTTGCAATCGAGGATACTGCACGAACTGCGATCCCACTGAACGCGATCCTATATCTTGGGTATGTCGCCGTTGTAACGATTTGAACAATCACTCCTGGGCATAATGGCCCGAAAGTTAGTCCTACTTTTCAGCTTTGTGGAGTTCAAAGTGAATGCGACGCTGCAGTTCAGGATGTGTCCAGTTGTAGGTACGGAAAATAGGCTTGCCCTTCATGGTATATTTCTTTCTTGTCCAAGTGCTGTCTACCGAATACAGGAGCGCTGTGCCATTGGCATTCCCCAGTAGCGCCGCCCACACCGCAAAAGTCGAACGTACCATGCCTACCAACTCTGTAGTTCGCCGCATGGCACAGAAATCGTGCATGGCGGACGGCGGGGAACTGGAGCTACCATCTTTGACTGTTAGCCACTGCACATCAAAGCCTTCCTTTAGTAGTGTATCAAAGTATTCTTGGGAAGCCTTTCTCCCAGGAAACCGAGTCGCAATGGCAATCGATTTCTTCTGGGTAGAGTTGTTGTTGCTGGAAGGTTGACTATGAGCAAAGATCTCTGTTGCGACCTTGTGGGCACTTAGCTCTTCCAGACCCGTATTTTTGCCTTGTTTGAGCTCTCCAACAAAGTTACGAAAGTGCTGTGTTGTGCAAGAATAATGAATTGGTACAGAACAGAAAGAGTAAGCGACTGCGTGTGGAGAGGCTTCGTTGGAGCCGGCGATGACGTGCACCAATGATCATTACTTACAAATACGGCGACATCTGGATCTGGGAGGTCCGCTGTGGCACAGCACGCCTCATCATCAAACTGGAAAAAGTCGCGAAAGTCATCATAGAATTTGTCCATGAATTCTCTGTTTATCATCGAGTGGGTTCTGAGAAAGGGGAAGGACACGCCGTGTTGTTTGGACAACAGATCGCTGCGAGTGATAGTACTGCTGCTATTAGCAGAGCCCACCGAACCGACAGCAGTCGCCGCGTCTAAAAACAATCCCCATTCTCGCTTCTCAAGCAAGTCTACCAGGTTGTGGATGGATTTCTGAGTGGTATCGAATGAACTTCCAACATTCATAAATAGAGACTTCGATTGATCCGGACCTAGAAACGTACTCTGGATGCGATCCAGTGTCTTTTGAGAGGTGATTGACGATGATCCCGGACCGTGAAAGTTGAGGGATCGCAGATTCGGAAAGCACCGCTTGATTTGTCGCTGTGTTCTCTGATATTTTTCCTCGTTAGAGTTCCTTCGCAACACTAGATGAGACGCAACGCCGTGGTCTTGCCACAGCATGGTCTGGATAGCACGACCATGAGCGATATAATTCAGCTGGTTACCGAGTTCCCCTGTGAGCTCCACGAGAATGCTAATATTCCTAGTAGACGGTAACAATGAGGAATTCTCCTCCTCAACGGATGTCTTCGTGACGGACGCGTCCCACGGGCCGTAGTGTAGACGAGGAGAACTTCGCGAGGACGACTCCCCCACTTTGTTCCTTTCGCCCAGCTTACGAGAGGAGACGAGGAACTCGTCACCGACGCTCGTCGTGGCAGTAACATTGTTGACATTAGGCGATGATTCGGACGAGACAAAGGATGCAGCAGGTGCCAACAATTCAATCCAGCCACCCAGCGGGGACTTGAGCACCAACATAGTATTCAGTGCGACACCCACTGCGCAGCACGTCGTGGCTATGGATCGAATCTTCATTCTTTGCTTCTTACAAAAGCTATTGCAGGTACTTTCTTCTCTCAACCGGTAGCTGGGATACTCTGTGTTCGTAGGATTGAAGAATGAATGTTTAATAAAAAAAGAGTCGTCGTGCGTCGATCATCATTCGATCATCTTCATTTTCAATTCTCAACAATAACAACAGTGGAAAAATAAAGCAGCACACTCGCGCAACAACGAACTTCACTACTGTAAACAATACTCAAATACTGTAGGTGGTATAAGCCCTCGTCTCATAATAACGAAATACTTATGGTATCACTATAGCCCCTGAGTCACGAACTAGAATTTTCCCACTTATATCCAAAAAGATTACGGACTTAAGGGTTTCTCATCCGAAAACTTCAGGGAATCTGGAAAAGTACCAGCACTTTGAACTCGGTAGTACAGTACTGTACTCTGTACACCACAGAAGACGGCGGCGCCAGGGGTGCCAGTACCTGGTACGTAATAGCGTGTAATGGGTCCTTGTACAGTACGTCGGCAGAAAAAATGGTGCCTGCGAAATGAAGTTTCTGTAATTATGGGATTGTGCACTACTTATGACAAGATCAAATACATGAGCCTCCGTAACCGGGACCGCACTATGACGCGCCATCGATAAAATAATATTGTTCGTAGATGACTACCGGTACCAGTAGACTTTTAGTCTTGCTAGTCTACTTCCTCGAATATTTACTCTTCTACTCTCTACTTGTTTGCCGGTACACCGGTACGGTACCGTAGGGTGCCAAGTACGGTAACAGTGCCACAATAAGTACTGTACCGGCTGGTAACTACACGAGTATTTCTTACTCTCCAGAGAACTAATTATAGTAGATTACCCTCTCTCTCTCTCTCTCTATAGATAGATAGCGAGTAGAGCCTAGAGAGAGATACAATACTACTTTCAATGGCATACTGAACCAGCTACTCTAGTAGAGAGTTGGATACCACTTTACTCGTGATGATAGTACAGCTTGGCATTTCAGTAGTTTTCAGCCAGTTCCTCGGAACGAGTGAGGAGTCAGTCGAGCAACGGTTTGCGTACGCGGATCTCTAGTGCAACTGTACCTGGTACCAATACTGCTAACACGGCGAGCTGTGTACCACTCAATGATCCGTGCTTGATTGTGGGTATCGCCATCATCATGATGCATAAAACGACAGTTCTGCGTGCCCTGTCCACCAAGAACTCGTCCCCTGTCTGTCAAGTCAGTCCACCATCACCAGTATTACAGTACTACTAGCTGATGGCGGAGGAACCACACATTAAATTTCAGTGTTTCGTTCCTCCAACTAAAAGAAGGAGAAGTATGTCGTATCCATGCCAAAATCATCTTCGTGCACAGTCGTATCTTCGTCATCGCCATTTGACTGCTGGAGTTTTAGGGCGGCTGCATGGTCTTCTTGGGCACGCTCCCTTGCTTCCTGCTGAGCATGATATGAAGCACCGAAGGAGACTTGTTCAATCATATTTGGGTTACAGGTACCATGGGCCACTTGAATCTCTTGCTCTCGAAGAACTACACGCTTCACCAGGTTCTTGTTTCGCACTCGATTCTCCCACCCTTCAGGGGTCCGGCATTCCTATCACGAAATAGTAGGGGGCAGATCAACTGATGTGAGTCACACAATAAGGCAAACGAAACAACTTGGAAGCTGAATCGATTTTCTTTATTCGACTTACCAAGCCCCGCGCGCAATAGATTTCAGAATTCAATGAACTACCGCCAGCCATTATGCGTACCGTGATAGTGTTCACAGTCTTTATATAGCGATATTCCTCGGCCGAGTACCAAGTATCATCGATTTCCTTCTGAGATAGGTCATCTCTTGAGATTGTCTCTCGATATTGCGGACATTCCAAGAAGCATACCGACAATAACATCTTTCTTTTATTGTCATTGATTGGACTGTCTGGTGTTTCCTGCATCGCAGGATATTTCAGGTCAAAAACCAGATCATGCTGGTTTCGTTCGGCAAGTGGTCCCATTCTTGTGGTACTTTGACAGAATGTAGATCTCGTATAGAAGAGTGGATTAAAAGAAACGTAATGTCGAATCGGAAGAGCTCCAGATATGAAAGCAATTGGTCCAACTCCCAACTTTTTGTGTGTTCAGCCCGTCCATTACCGAAGAAGAGGGTGAAGAAGTTGTGTGGGATCGAAATTACGAATTAATACCGCCGGATAACATACGCCTCTTTTCAAGGAGGCCCAAGAAAACATAATGACCGTTGGCTTCTCTATCGAGCGATAATGTCTCTGACATCACCAGATAGATACAGACAGTACACGTAGTCCGTACCGGTACCGGCACGGACGGTACCAGTCAGAAGGCTCCGAAAGCTAGAAGGTTGGAGGACTACTAATCGAGAGTAGAGTAGTAGAGTAGAGTAGTATTTGGGTTAGGATGTGCCTCCTAGAGAGTGTAGGGTGTTGTCCCGGGAGAGATGACCCTACCAGCCCCCAGATGCCAGCCCGCCATCCATCGACTGAATTACAGGCGCACTTAACAGTAGTTCCATATTCACGACCGCTATGAAATTGTAAGAGCGCTGTGTTCAAGCAAAGAGTCGATCGCTGCAAGTAGACTGGAAATCGTGTTCTCTCGTCTGGTTCTTGAGGGTGTACTGAAGCTCATAAGGGAATAGAGCTGCCAGTAGGGACGATTCCAGTCCGAATTTCCAAGAAATTACGTCAGCGAGTCCCACCGCAGGTCACAACCTTGCACCATTTAGTTTGCTTCACCCTGGATGCGCAGAAAATCGGCAGCAAGCAGAGAGTTACTCGCATGTATCTTCCGTTTGCTGGAAGTCAATCACCACAACTACCAAGAGCGACCTTCTGAAAGCTGTATGCAGTACTATAGGCTCAAGCGGAGGAAGCCCCCCTACTCCGGGGCTCATACGCGTACCAGAGCCGCACCGGCCCACTTATTGAGCCACGCCTTCATCAACATGTGACTTTCGTCTCTGGTACAAAGCAACCAAGGGTCTCATGTCGGACAAGTACTTTTGAATACTGCGTTCGTCTTCAACAGCCCTGGCTCGGGCGTTGGCTCTATTTTCCTTTGATTCGTCAATATATGCCATGGCTATGAAATGAGGGTCTTCAAAGGACTCCTCTCGCTGCAAATCCTGTTCATTCAAAACTGCTGATCGAGCTCGAAGCTTCGCACTGCTTCTAGCTTGTGCCCCCGATTTGGTTTTCGACTCCAAACCTCTGGGGCAAAAGTCTTCATCGTCCTCGGAAAAGAATTTTCCCTTCATCATCATCGAAACTGTTGTTTTCATGACTTCCCTGATCAGAAGGTAATCTGACATTGTCATCCATAGAGTCTCTATTTCCTCCTTTGTGTAATCTTTGAGATGCTTGACTTCCTTGTTCAACACTGACTTGGTGAATGCTACGCGGCGTGTTCTCGACTTTTCTATTTGCCGTGGCGGTTCCGGAAGCAAAGGCGCCACAACTAGTGCAGGTCGGATTATGTCGGTTGATGATGTTGTCGACTTTGGTTTGCTATTTCTCTTGTCTGTCTCAGCAAAGAATTTCCCTGATTTTTTGCGTAGTCCAGTTTTCACGTCAAATTCAATGGGCGAAACAGGTGAAGATTGCCCCGGCTCCAATGGCTGAATAATTTCATCGAATTCTACCCTCACAGTGTCGTCATTCTCATCGATCACCTGTGGGATCGGTAATAGGTTTATTGTGCTATCTTCTATCATCGTCATCTCTTCTACTTTGTGCAAGCGAGTTGTTGCATGCATGTTTTGGAAAGCATCGCAACAAACAACAAACGATCGATTGTTGCGAACATCGCACATGCATGGCTCTCTCTCCTCTTTCATCTTCTGCCTTCTGGCTGCTCTATTCTTGTATCTGCTGAAGTGCGCTGCAATACGGTACCTGGCACTGTACCACGTGTACTTGTACTGCTCATACAGTACTGGTACAGTACCGTACGTGTACCGGTACTGTGCCGGTACAATCGAGGCAGTGTGTCCACCTGACCTGGAAGCTTCAGTCGAACCTGTCCAACACAATACCGGTACTGGCCTTTGGCGTAGCGGTCATGGCGTCCGTCCTCCCATCGGTTCGACAAAGAAATCACTTAACGAAATTGGGGCATATATAAAATGGACGTCTTTATCTCGACAACTAGCTACTTTGACCCGGGAAGATGTTCAGAGCGCAGCTCTACTAATACTAAGGAACGGGGATCTGAACACTATGTATTCCCCTCTACATTTTACTACAGAGGCATAAGACTAGAACGTGTGGACTCCGAGAAATCTGCGCGAACCTCCCGGATTGAGACGCGTTGGGCCGAGCCAGCCTGCTTGTCTGTCCTTAAGCAATTATATCATTGCTTTAAGTAATGACCGGCAGGTGCCCAAAAGCTGGCATATGACCCTAAATGACTGGCCCGACCCCTCAAAGGCCAGTCATTGAGGGTCAATCAAGTCGAACTGTTTTAGGCTGAAGAAAAGATCTACCTTCGCCTCATGCTACGAAACTTCCGATCACGACTCTGGCATTTCTACTTGCGCAACCAAACAATCATAGCTAAGGTCAAGTCGAAGTGCTGGGAGCGTACACACAAGTATGGGATTCGTGTTCCCAAAACTGTCTAAGAAGCTAAAGACATCGATGCCGAAAATGGTGATACCCAGTGGATGGATGCCATTAAGCAGGAGATGGGGAACAACCGGCATGCCTTTGAAGAAGGGACAAACGGTCCGTGAAAACGAAAGACAACTAACTTTTACATCGGACAGTAGTCCCAACAGACTTGGGGGTAACTTGGCGCTCGCGCCACCGCGGCTTATGTGGTGCGCCAAGTATATTGGGTCGAATTGGTCAATTTCCCGGATGATGTTGTAGTACATTGCACCGGTACAGTATGATCACTACCACACTGCAAGCGAGAAGCAATCAAGCTTGCTTGCAGGAAATATCACAAGGGAGTATCACAAGAAATAGAGCTATATATCTCGAGGTCAATGACAGACAGTTGCTAATGTTATCAGGTAACATTGTTAGAAGGGACGTTCAACAAGGTTTGAGTAGTATTTTCAGAACCAGCAGTGCCGATACGAGGGGCGCGAGTGAGAAGAAGGATCTCAGACAAAGCGCGGTTATGATATCTTGGCAGAATACTGCATAAGCAAAGAAAGATGAATCTGCTGCGAGATTGATTCATGGTGTGATCAACTGGGGAGAGCTGCTGGTATTCCTGCTGGGCAGGCATCGCCCAAGCAATGATATGATTGCACAATGGCCATTGTTGAATCTATCGTTGGTGTCGCTACTTGCTATGTCTTCAAGAATCGGAACATAGATAAAGACGTGACTCATCAGCATCTCTCATGGCTGCCTCACGAGCTGTATCATAGCTAGGTCGTGTTTTCACCGAACTGATTACTGCGATGAACTCAGCATCAACAATTCCCTCTTCCTGCTGAAGCTGCTGTTGTAGAAGAACTGCTCGTCTCACCGCTTCTTTTCGCATACTTTTAGCATGTTGACCTAGTTTTGTTCTCATTTCAAGGCCTCGCGAGCAAAAGTCGCTGTCTTCCGCGTCAACTTCTTCATCGTTTCTCATCATTTTCAAAATGGTTTGCCTGCAATGATTCTTTATCTCTGCATGTTCTTTCTCTGTCAGCCAGTACCGTTCGCGTACTGTTTCGCTCATGTCATTCTTATGCAAGACCTGCTTGACATTCACTATCCTAGAGAAGGAGACTTTGGTACGTAGCTGCCGATCCGACGTGACTTTGCGGGGAGAATAATCGCCCACATCTTTTGTTTGTTTTCGGCTCCGGATGAAAGTTGTACCACTGCTACTGCAATTTGGCATCGATTCAGTTACTTTGTGGTCGTCTCGATGAAGTTCAGGTGACCTCTTGCACTCAGCGATGGGGGAGTGGGGTTTTACCATTGTTCAGTTTAGTTCAGATCTGAAAGAATGACAATGCGAGGTTGTACGGATGATCTGTGATCTGGCGATCGATGATGCGATGTTTTGATCTCGACGAGCGACGATGAACACGGGAGCGGATAATATAATATAAAATATTCGAGTAGCCCGCTGGCTCGCATCCTTAGCATAATTGATTTGGCTGGAAGAAAAAAGGGCATATACAAAAGTCAGAGGCAAAGACATCGGGTCATGATTCATCAGATGATCATAAATAGAATTATCTGGCAAAAATCAAATGACTGCTTAACAGATTCATAAGATTTAAGGACAAGACATAATTGTATCGAAACGTCCAGAAGCACTGCAAGATATATGGCAAACGAATACTCGTGATTTTGTGACGATCATCATGATGGTCGGTGTGCCTCGCTGGATTTTTGACACTATCATACGGTCTGCTACGGTCGATCATTCATAACACCCGACGGATTTCGGCCACGCGTAGCCTCTACGAGCGCTCTGGTACAAGTCGAGAAGAATGAAGAAAACAAAGAAAAGCGGGGAGCGGCGGCATGCATAGGCGGGCGGCTGCGGTGACATGCGATGAGACATGTTGATCGACTAGTTCGATCCAAAGATGTTACCAACGTCTTGCCATGATACGTCCAACGACAAAAAGAGACGGCGGCCACCATCCACCGCTTGCATTTTATCTGTAAAAGATCCGACATACATCAGCACACAGCGACGAACGACCAAGCTATGATCGGCAACAGAAGATGACAAAGAATGAACGAGGACTGAGGCTGAGGCTCAAGCAGGATCCCTTGTCACTTGAGTACTCACATATACGAGCTCACTAACAAAGAAGTACATGGAAACACGGAGACAAATCTCGCAGATAATCTTGCCTTTTCTATTCTACCAAAGAAGTACCAGTCGCCGTATCTTTCTTGTTCTCCCCCCTCATTGCCTTCCCAGATTTCTCTCCGGCGTAGAGTTTTCGAGCTCGTCTATTATTGCTGAATCTACCAGGACGGCTCGGTTCTACCACTCTCATTATTCAAGCCAACGACAGTATTCATCGTGCTCACGCTATTTCTCCTCCAAACAGGCATCCTGCCCTGTTTCATCACTCACTTCAAACCCCGATACCAGTAACATACTGACGCGCAAAATGAGCAACGAAACAACAGAAACGGTCGTGAATGGAAGTGCGACAGAAAATGAGGAGAGTGAAAATAATACTCAGAAACGGTTGCTAGAGGACAGCAACGCCGCTGGATATGATAAAAAAACGGACAAGAAACCCGATGGCGATGCTCCCAGTGACGAATCCAAATCGTCGTCTGCGAACAAAAAGCCCAAATTAAGCAAAAAAGAAGTCAGTGAAAATCACACAAGACGTCCTCGTGGATACGATGAAGGTCGGGACGATCGCCATCTTCCAGCTCACGAGGGTTCGTATGCAAATGAAGTGCAACGAGAACTTTTCGGGCTCGTCAACCTCGACGAGAATCGCATTCAACATTCCGAGGATACCAAAACGGTGAAACGAAAAGTGGCTCTACTTTTGGGATTCTTGGGGACAAAATATGGTGGATTTCAAGTGAATGCGGGACAACGTACGTTGCAAGGAGAAATTGAACTGGCGCTGTATCGGGCGGGTATGCTGTCGCCCCTCAATTTTGGAAACCCTCACAAGTATTCGTGGAGCTCGAGTGCTCGGACCGACAAGGGTGTACATGCATGTGCACAGGTATGCTCGCTGAAAGTAGAACTGCTCGAATCCGACATGGGAGACTCTTTGAAGATGGCTCGAGAACGTCTGCAGGAGCGACTGCCGCCCGAAATTCAAGTTTTGGATATGTTACGGACGACTAGAAATTTCTGTGCCAAGACACAGCGGGATCGAGTGCGATATCAATACATGATTCCTGCCTTTTTACTTCATCGAGACTACCGTAAGCTCTTACAAGATCAAAAAATTCCTTTGGATGGACGACGGGAAATAGCACGGATGCCCTTGTCTGAGGAGGAAGTTGGAAAGCTTCAAGCCGTCGTGAAGGACTACCGATCAACCGATGAACAGCGTGAATTACTACAGAAGGCACTGGAAAAGTACGTCGGGACCAAACCTTTCCACAACTTCACAAAGGGATTGAAACCCGGCGAGCCACAGGCCAAGCGATTCATTGAAACCTTCTCTGTTCAAGACCCTGTTGTTATGGGTGGCATGGAGTGGATACCGACGCAAGTACTTGGTCAATCGTTTTTGTTGCATCAGATTCGCAAGATGATTAGTCTTGCGGTAGATGTGGCTCGAGGAGCCGCATCCTTGGAACTCATGGATAAAGCCTTGTCTAAAACAGAGGTCGTGTGTGTTTCGCTAGCGCCGGCGCAGGGTCTGTTCTTGGAAATGAGCTACTTTGGAGGTTACAACCGACGCAAGGGAAGTCAAAACGCGGATGTGCCAGATTTGGACTTCTTGCAAGAGGGACCTGCCCACGGTCGATGGGAAGCCTGTCGTACCAAGATTCGGGGACATATTGTTGAAGAAGAATTAGCCCAGGGGAACTTTCTGCAGTACCTCTACCAACAAGAATGTCTCTTTGATTACGAAGATCTATATAACGTGGGCGACGATAGGTCGGAGTAGAAGCGAGAAAAAGGATATAGTGACAGAGGAATAGCTAGATTTTTATTGCTTGAAAATCGTGCATAAAGTAACCGTCGTTTTGCTGTTGCTGGGAAAATCTTTAGAGGACACTGGATGGGATGCACGCCAGAGCATCGTCCTTTGGGCATTCAACGTTTGTTTCCACATCAACAGGAATTCCACTCTTGTTGATGTCATTGTGATTGGGTGTCTCGTAGCGAGCGACAGTCACAGCAACACCTCCATTTTTATCCGACAACTCACGGATGGTTTGGATGATGCCCTTGCCAAATGTTTGCTCTCCAACAATTTTGGCCCTGCCATTCTCCTTCAGCGCGGCAGTAAATACTTCCGCAGCAGAGGCCGTATTGTGATCAACCAAAATCACTAGGGGCGTCTCTAGGTCAAACCCATCGGTGAAGGTTTCTTGAGAATCGATCACTCCCTTGTTGCTAACTACAAATACTACTGGCCTGTTAGCTTCGAGGAAGAGGCCAGCCGTCTCTATACCCCCGGGTAAAAGCCCGCCAGGATCACTGCGCAAGTCGATAACAATCTCCCTGACGCCTTTCTTCTTTAGCTCTTGAACTTTTTCCTTGACCGTCGCTGACGTAGTTCCCGAAAAACTCTTAATGCGGATCACACCGACATTGCTCTTGCCCACGTAACTTCGGACACTGGTGACCGTGATTGGTTCTCGCGTGATGATGAAGTCTTTAATCTCTCCGTTGCGTGATACTGTGACTCCTACACGGCTCCCTACAGGGCCTCTCAGCTTGAGAGCAACATCGTCTGGAGTGGAGCTCTTATCGAATTTGAATCCGTCTCCTTCAACAAACAAGTCGTTCGGCAGTAGTCCAGCCTTTTGTGCGGGACTGTTGGGTTCTACATCGGACACCATGACCAATCCATCTTTGTTTGTTGCGATCTCTACCCCAACACCCGCCAAAGTCCCTGTGGCACTATCCACCATGGATTGGTACTTCGCTGGAGACAAATACCTCGTGTACTTGTCCCCCAACTTGGCAATCATTTCTGTGACCGCCTCCTGCGCTTCAGCCATATCTTTATATTTCTTCTTGACAAATGTCTCCCGCAATTGAAACCAATCCTGCCCGTTAAAGGTGCGGTCCAAATAGGTCGAGTCGACAGTTCTCCAGGCCTCTGCCACGAATTTTTGCTCTGGGGTGAAAGACCCATAACTTGCCGCATCCACCGGGAGAGGCGACAATGTCGCGGTGGTGAAGGTAATCAACGCCGCCGCACCAAATGTCTGGAGACAGTGTTTCCAGGAAGATTTCACCGGAGACGGTGTTTCATCATTTAACTCGCGATCCATTCCAAGCGAAAGTTCTATTGACGATCCAGTCGGCACAAAATTCCTCAACTCGACCGGCTGCATCGTGAATGCACCGGTCGTTCCGACAAGTGTTGGCAAAACTAGAAACCATGCATCTAATCTCATCGTAAAAATTCTTTACTTCGGGACAACGACGGGGGAAATGAATATGTTTTTCAATAGGGGCTGCGGTTATTGTGAGTAGATTAATAGTACCAGGTACCAGTACCGGTATGAGGAATGACGATGATACAATGAATCATCATCATCATCATCATCGTGGTGGGCCATAAAAACCTGGGCGATTATTCCCGTTATGACATTACCGGTCATTTCGGGGCGAACTTCTTCGAGAACCCCAAATATTATCCAACTTCACTTCCCGAACCTTTCCGGACAGTCATGAATCAATCACGAGTACCGTTCCCGCAACCCAAATCCTATTACATAACTATACCAGGTATCGTCACTCTAACACTCGAGAAGGCAACTGTCAAATCAACTACCCAGTGTATCCATGTCGGAAATCGTGCTGGACAGATGGCCAGACGTAATGAATCGAATGTGTCGACAGCTCGTGATCGAGTTCCACGTCTCAGTTTGGATACTCGGAACGACATCGATCTGCTAGAGTCTTGGATCGGTGTAACTGAATCACGAGAAGCTTCGCAACATCAAGGAAGAATACGCAAAGAGGGACTATGAAATCAAGGCGCATCTTCTGGGCAACTTGCCCGCGCTAAAGAATGGAAACATTGCGCAGAGGATTTACGAGACAGTCGACAGGGAGGATGTCGGAAATCGTGCTGGACAGATGGCCAGACGTAATGAATCGAATGTGTCGACAGCTCGTGATCGAGTTCCACATCTCAGTTTGGATACTCGGAACGACATGGATCTGCTAGAGTCTTGGATCGGTGTAACTGAATCTTGGAAGATGGAAGCACGAGTGGATGGAGCTTCCTATGGCTTCCCCCGAATTGATGAAGCATATGTTGCTCATGCAGGACTCCCAGATTGAGCTTCCAGGAAGCTAGCTGGAATCCTGGATCCAGTCACGCTTTGGTCGTGGAAGTAAGTTGATCTTGTCAACTATTCAGAAGGATGCTGAAAAGCTCACAATAAATTAGACGAGAGATTGTCAAACATTCTCTAGAGTGGAACAAGTCCACAGCTAGCTAGCTACGTCTACTACTGTCACACCTACGGAGACCTGCCAGACTACAGTCGTGTTAGTCAAAGGGTAGGAACAGTACGAGGTATTTCAACATACATATCCAGATCGTTTTCTTGCGCGGTGGGCTCCTCACTTGGTAGTAGACTATCATACATCGACTCTCTACGGTACTGGTACCTCTACTCTCTACTACCGGTAGTGTGAGAGAGTAGAAATACGAGTACGAACTCTTCTTCAAGTCTTGCTTGTTGCCAGCATCTCGGTTGGCATTCTGGCACGCTCCCTTTTATGGGATTGTTACAATACAGTACATACCGGTACATATAGATTTCATTCGGATATCCATAAGTATCATAATTGCACAAATAATGGTGACACGTGTGAGTGTGAACCCCCCTACTGGTACGTGTACCTGTAGACCTGTATTTTACCAGGTACAGTACCGGTGCTGTCTACAGCTACAGTACTCGTACACCCTGTTCGTACGCTGTGGCAGGGTTACAGTACATACGGTACGTGCTTGCTTTCTGAAAATTCAAGTTCCGTTGAGCCCAGCATCTCGGTTTGATACGACGAGTACTCACAACATTCGCATAATATCCGGGATGAGAACTCAGAATAACCCCACAAGATTGCAGATTGTCAATTCGATCGATTGCAGACTTATCAATAAAACGACGAGTAAAATGATTTCTTCATCTCCCAACAACTACAATACATCTTTGCCGACGCGGTTTCTTCTCGGTGTAGTACTTGCAAGTTGCATTTTCTCATGTGGGCTTGGGATACTGGCGCGGAATGTCATTCTAGAGAGAATCTTAGCGTCTGTACTAGAAACACATAACGAGATCGCTTCTTTGCTGGAGAAAAAATCGTTGGAGTTTTTACCTGCTCCGACGGTAAAAGGAGACAAGATCGTCCCCCGCACGATTTACACGACTATGAACTTTGATACCAGGTCATCTGTCATTTCGTCGCAATGGCTTCAAAATGACAGGGTGGCCCCCCATCAACATCCAGACGATGTTCTCATGGCGCCCGAAAACGTAAAGCTGATTCCCATCAACAATGGTACCGAGGACTACGAGTACCATGCCGATGAAGAAGAGCATTTGCCTGCTGGTCAACACTTACTAATCGACATTGATGGTGTTGATGGTACATTTCTGAACTCTGAAAAGCAGCTTGCGACTGCAATGCTGCAGATGGTTGACAACAGTGGCCTCACGCTGCTGTCGTACCACTGTCATGGATTGCAACCCGCGGGTGTGACTTGTGTTGGTGTTCTACTTGAGAGTCACGTTTCGTTTCACACGTGGCCAGAAGAAGGGGTGATTACACTTGACCTTTTCACATGTGGATCGACTTCACTTTTGAACCACCTGCATTTGATCCAAGACTTGTTCGCTGTGCCCCACCAAGGAGAAACAAATCCTGAAACACCCAAAGTCGTTTGGGCGTATAAACGCCGTGGTTTCAACGAGCAGAAAGGTAACACAGGGTCCCGAGACACCTTTGCCTATCCTCTAGGAATCCATGGAATCGAAAAGGAGGAGGTGAGCACTTTTGTTTCAACGCTTGATGCCTGTGGCTGTGCCTTTACGTAGTGATGTAGTATACACTCATGCTTATTTGCTGTATCTAATTTGGGGATTGGGGGAATACACAGATTGCATCCATTGTAACCGATCAGGGAAAGCAGGGCTGGGTCTACGATATTGAACGATCGACGAAGGGGACTATTTATGCGGATGGATCATCGTCGCGTTTCTTCTACTTGGATGGGGTCCTCAAAGAAAGCAGCGAATCTGGCCCAGCTTCCCATGAAACCTTCGTTCACCCTTCAATGCTCGCGCATAAAAACCCAAAGCGAGTGTTGGTGTTCGGTAGCACCACGGGTGCGACAGTGAAGGAACTTCTAAAGCACAGATCTGTTCAAGATGTTGCACTTGTTGGTGTGGACAAGGCGATTTTGGCTTTCGCAAAAGAAAAACTACAGTATTGGAACGATTGCTCTGATATTGTGAGCGTTGAAGAGAACTGTCTCGACGACACGCGCGTAAAAGCCATTTATGAGAACCCAAACATGTGGCTTCATAACAACTCCCATTTATCGAGTCTTGACAAGGCGTCCTCTCTTTTTGATATTGTGCTGGTGGACTACCAGTAAGTTTCACCTTCGCTTTAAGTATAGTGATGCAACATGTTTATCATTATTCTAACACACGTCTTCTGATTGATTATCAATTGTCGTTGTTTTTATAGTGAGTTGGAGGAAGAGGTGGCACTTGACATTATCAACAGAAACCGTTATTTCTTGTCCGGATTGAAGAGGATCCTACAAGAAAACGGTATCTTGGTCCTGAATGTTGCAAGTGATTTCAGAGCAGTGGACTCTCAATCTACGCGACACGCTATGTCCGGTCAGGAGGACCCAATGTCCCTACGTAGGATTCGACAGAACCTGGAAGAGTTGGGATTTGTCGATGTGAAGCAATACGACGAAACCCAATCTGGTTTCCCCGGCTCAAAGAATTTCATTGTTGCATTCAGGGACAAGGAAACCGCAAAAAACTGGAACCGCAATGAAGCACAAGTAAACCGAATGATTAGGGAACGGTTCGTCGAAATGAAGAGTGGAACTCCTCCCGTCCAATTCTTTGATGGGCCCAAAATGGTATCCTATAGCAAATTCGTGCAACACGTTGATGATGACTGCGCAGAACTTCCTGATCCAAGATGGTGCGACGTACAGCGTCAGCTGGTGGCGTCAGAGCTCCGATCAGAGCATGTGATTGGTGAAATTCGAACACTCGAGTCCATCATTCTTCGCAACACGAGCGAAGCAACAAATTTGAGTCGACAGCAGGAAGCCTCTCAATGCGAGTTGAGCGAGGGTTCGGAGGAACAAGGTTCGTTGGTATGCAATCCTCCCGAGTACGGACATTTTGTCGGTCGCGAGCAGTCCTAAAAGTTGCACATGTGACAGCAGAAATACAATGGCATTTTCAATTTCGTCACAGTCAAGGTGAAGACTACAGACTCTACAATGGTCTTTGATAGCAGCGCTAGTAGGAGCTATTTGCATAAATAAAATCGTCATTTCATGTCGAGAATTAATAAAAAGGATTACTATGTTATGATAGTTACTGAATTAACGATAGTCGGTTAAAGAAATGTGACTACTGTTCGGCGACATGGTATGGCCATTCACCTTCTTGGTCCAACTCCTCGTCTGGGATATCTTTGAGAGCATCGTGGAAACGAACACCAAGTACGTCGGTCATCTTGCGCCCATTGGCGATGTAGAGTTCGGTATTTTCGGGGTTTTCCGACCAGCGAAAGGATTCACGAGCGAATACGGTGGCCGAACGTTCGTAGACGGCAACGAAATGACCGATGAATCGGATGTAATAGTCGGCAAAGCTCGGGGACTGTTCAAGAAGACCCGAGCTTCGCAACGCCCAAAAATGAAGCCTCATCCAGACCCGACATTCCTCCAAAGTGAAGTGCCGCCCTACCTGATTCGCTGGACGCTTCACGGAATGCCACGCCGCTACATGGGCCGAACTCCGATCGTGGACCACGGTGGCACGACCTCCAGCGACTTCATGGGGTGTTAAATCCCGAGTTCTGCGATCTTCGTCCCAGATGTTTGATCCTGTGAGCTTTTGGTGAATCCATTTCGCAAAGCGATCCCCATGTGGGTCATTATGAGATCGAATGAATGTATCCAAAGTGTCGTCTTGGAAGGCCAACTCGTAAAATTTGTGTGTCATGCGTTTCAAATCGTCGAAGGAAACTTCGTATTCAAGAAGAGCTCGGCTGGCTTCGGAAGGTTTGTGAGATCCACCATTGCCACCCATACGAAGAGGTACATACTGGTAAGGACACGAAACTTCGTTGGTTGTCGTAATGGTTGCGGATTCGGGTTCGGTTTTTCCACGAGGATAAAGGTCGACGTTCATTTGTTCTTCGGCTTGCAAATCCGCGTCGGAATCACGAAGTTGCTGCTCCTGGAGTTGGATAATATTCTTGTTAGGCATCTTGGCTGGTTGATCTGCTGTTTTGTCGCTTTTTTGCTGGTTCAGGGAGGGGTACTTGATTTGTTGTAAAGCTGTGTTGACGCTTGTAAGCTGTCTTGGAAAAGTTTTTGTGAGCATGTCCATATCCTGAATCCTCACTTCTTGGGTCATCCTTTCGTTTGAGGTCGTTGCGCGACAGCTGATCTGAAAATCCACTTGGCGGTTCTCTGGAAGTCCTTCGAAGCTTCGAAAACATTCCTCCGGGATATTTTGGAAATCCTTCCTCCGGGTTTCAAAAAAGTGGCATAGCATCACGCACGGGTGGGCAGACAGAAAGCCCATTTGACCGTTTTCGTCCGATATTCAAGAAGTTCCTTTGTCCGCTATGGTCCGCTATCGTGGCTATCTCGAAGAAGAGAAAAAAAGCATCATTCTCGAATCTCGACAATGAAAACCGACGCGGGATGCAGAGCGGCGTCCTGCCTTCTGCCTCTCCTGCATCCTGTTTCAGATTTCCCATCCTTATTCTGTGAAGAAGGCAAGAAGCCAAAGCGCAAAGATCCTCTCTCGAGAAGGGAGAGGCAAAAGAATCATTGAGACCGGGATGCACGATGGGAAGATTGGTGCAAACAGCTCTCGCTGAGTCGGCAGGAGGAGCTGCAGCTGGAATTGTAGCCGATTCCGTTCTCTACGCGATTGATTCGGCTAAAGTTCGGGCCCAGCACAAGTCTGCTGCCTCATTATCCGTCGGAAATATCTCTATATTATTTCGTGGCTTGGCGCCGACAGTTCTGCTTGGTTCACTCCCTGTCTTTGGGAGTTTCTTTTTGTTCTATGCTCCCCTGAGAGTCGTGCTTCAGGAACACGGGTACGAACAGTTGCTCCCCTTGGCGTCGGCAATCTGCGCCGTCCCCGCTACGGTGGTCGGAGTTCCTGCTGATGTTATCAAGAAGCGACTGGTTTTGGGGGTCGATCCAAACGTTCGTGCAGCAATTTCGAGTGCGACTGCGGAACGAGGAATGAGAGGCCTGTTTGCTGGCTGGCATGTAAATCTCGTACGTGATTTGCCTTTTGCCGGTGTGAAAATTGGACTTTATGAATGGTTCGCATACACGTGGAAAATGCTGAATCACATTCCGATCGACCAACCTATCACACCTGGAGGTGCAGCCACCTGTGGTGTCACTTCGGGGGTTGTTTGTGCCGTCTTGACCTGCCCATTGGATGTTGTCAATACACGAATAAAGGCCGGCAATGTCGAGACGAGTTCTATTTTACGTGTGGGGAGCGAGATTTTGAAGAAGGAAGGTGTGACGGCCCTCTTTCGGGGTGTTGCCCTAAGGAGTCTAGTGTTAGGTGCAGGGAGTTCCATATTCTGGCCAATTCAACGTTCTGTGGCACATTGGTTGCAACCATACGAGTCTTGTCCCTTTCTGGATGATGACAGAAAGTTGTCATTTTTCTCTCGTTCTTGATTCTTGATCTTCCGCCGCAGGTAGTTTTTAGGGACCGCATGTCATTTTTCCCTTGGTCGAGCATGTGCTGGAGGTACAGTAGAGCGTATAATATCACTTACTCTGAAAATTTTAATCAAAGCTCAAGTTTTGTACCACTATTACGCAAGTGCTACAGTACAAGCTACAACCATGATAACATGCTACTGTATCACTAAGTAAATGTGGTGTGGTCTACCCCTTTTCTAAACCTCGGATGTAGTCCATAAAACATTCTCCAAGGATTTTGTGTCCTGCAGCGTTCGGGTGAAGGCGGTCGGGCATAATTCTTTGAACAACCTCCTCGGCACCGCCAGTCTTGGAATAAAACGACGATCCACAATCCACCAATCCTAGCCGTCTACTCCCATGTCTTTCCGCGAGTTCCCCAATACCATTCTGCACGGCCTGATTCAATTTCTCAATGGCTGGCAAGAATGAACGGAAGGGTTCTCCCGCCGAGTCACATCGGGGTGGGCAGATGGGTGTCAATCGTTGGACATCACCCCGAGGGAGATTTTGCAGCAAGATTAGATGTCCTTGTGTATTGGATAGGATGTAGTCCGCAACAGCAAGTACTCCCTTCGATACTGGTCCAGGAAGTTCCCCGGCTCCGATGTTGTTCGTTCCGATCAGCACAACAAAAATCGAGCTCGGGTCATTCGCATAAGCAGACAACAGTTGCCCGTGTTCGAGCCGGTAAAGTAGATGCTGGGTTTGGTCACCCGATATTGCTAAAATCAACGGATCCAAATACGAAGCGGGTGGCTCCGCTAGAAGATTTTCCAGTACTTTGGGGACCCCCTTCGCTCGTTCCGCGGGAACACCCATGCCCGTGCCCATCCAAGCCTCTGTAATACTGTCACCGAGAAGTATGAGTGGTCTCGTATCTTCTATTCCCATGCTCGCTTCGCGTTCTCTTCGGCCGGCATAAAGTTGAGCCGTCCTGTTGAGTTTGGAGTGTAACTCCCACCAAGTAGCGTGTTGTTCCTTGGTCTTGGCGCTGTAGATAGTGCGGGGTGAAGACTTGTCAGGTTTCTCATGGCATGTTCCATCGGCGTCACAAAAAGTAGTCAATGTGTAGACATCCTCTCTGTCAAATGCCTCAATGCAATAAAGAGCAATGGCGAAGGATATTATTGCCAGGAGGAGTATGTAACGTCGGCCGTTCGACGATATTGCCGAGGACCCGTTCACAGCATCTTTCGAGATTTGCATGATTCCCGTTTTGAAATTGGCCACTCTGTAAGAATGTGTCGGTCAAAAAACAAAAGGCCGGAGTTGTTTAGTCTCTCTTGTGGATCAAAAAGTAGTGTCTATGGAGTACAGTGGTACCGACTTGGATATTGTGGTAAAAGCATGGTACCCTGGTACTGTACTTGTACCGGTGGTCTTTGTTGCTCTTTTTTTTTTTAAAGAAATATGCTGCTGCGTTGACTTTACTGTATTTTTGCGACTTCCGACTATACCGACTTCTTTCTTCGTCTTTCTACCGCGGTAGCAGTACCAGTACAGTACCTGTGATGTACCAGGTAGTCTACCGGTACTTGTACTGTACGAGAGCGCACAGTACAGTACCTGGTACGAACATTTACGTGCTGCACCAAACGCCTGGCCGCCGTCCGCAGTATTCGAAGAAGTCGTCGCGTGATTACCGAGGCATACTGAACAGGTAGGACGCAGTAGTCTACGTTTACGGTACCAGGTACCAGGTACTTGTCCCGGTTCGCACTGTACGAGTACCAGTTGTCATATTGTGATATGTATGTACGGTATACCTACATACCGGTACTTGTACCCCGGTCTACTGTACCCCGTACGAAGTAGGTAGTACTTGTACTGTACCTGGTACTTGTACCAGGTAGGTAGGGAAGTACTCCTACTCTCTATTCTGGAATGTATAAAAAAAGGAGCACTCTACTACTCTTCTTCCTATCTAGAAGAGAAAAATGCTCCAGTGGTCGCTGCCGGCGCAGTGTAGACTTCGTCGCAAAAGATGCAATGCGTGTGGAACATTGTATCACAGTAGGTTCCTTTACTTGTCGACTGGAACTCAGAAGTTATTTTGGTGTTGAGATGAACCGCATAAGTTTGGTCAGTGATCGGGTTGAAAAACTCAAGGTCTTGAAAGCACCCATACGCATTTCCGAAGCTGTAGGGATAGAATGCGGTGCTGCTCAAGACTTCAACCTTTTGATCGTGTGGGGTTTTCCGCTGGTGGGCTCGCCAGGTGTCGCTCATGAGGTAAGGGCCAAGGATTTCCCAGTTACTGGCATCGTAATGGTAGATGACGCGATTCATAGCCTCAGTTACTAGTTCTCGAAGAAACTGATTGTCCTTTTCAAAAATCATGACAGCCCCATTGACCTTCGGGACAAGTGCCAGTTTCAGTGCGCGTTGGGGTGTGAGGTGATCTTGGTAGGCCAACACGTTGCGCAGTGATTTCGGGAAGGGTTTGATGGCGTGCATATCTGTATCCATGTAGACACCACCATGCGTCTCCATGACAAGCAGTCGAATCAAGTCGGTTTCATGAGAGTACCAGAAGTCACTCTTTTTGCGAGCCTCCAAAACCTCAAAAAATTTCGTTCGGTCTTGCTCTGAAACAGTACTGCTCTTTTTCAGTAGAGTCTCAAGACTATAGGGACGAATCTCAAAATCGTAACCAGTTTCGGCGAAGCAATCTAGTCGTGTTCCTGAGACGGGTAAGGAACGGCTGTGCATGATAACTTTGGCATTTGGATGATGATAAAAGACAGCTTCAATGGCACGTTGGACTCGCCAAGTCAGCGTTTCTGGCGGAGTCGTGAAAACGAAATGAAAGAGACTGTGCACAGTATTTGTGGTATCGGTACCAGTACCTTCCCCCAGTCGACGAAGAGGAACCAGCCCAAATAGCTCGGCGGTGTCGACGTACCATGAGGGTAGTCTCTTTTTTATGTAGTTCCAAAAGCTCGCACGATATCGATCCTGTCGATGAACGCCAGGATTGGGTGGCATTCGGTCAAGGTCAAAGGACCACGTGTCGCCATCTTCTGGTCGATAGGTATGAAACAGATTCGATATTCCCTTGGTCCGTCCCCCCTTGCCACCTGGTAAGTTCGCCTCGGACCGCTCGACGAAAATGACAGGTACGCCATTGACACTGGCCGGAAGCGCTGAATGAATGCGGGATGTAATTACAACCTTCGCCTCATTGGAGTATCGATAATAAAGTCCCTGTGCATGTTGTAGCCTCGCCTCCCGTTCGTTTACCACGCTTTTATTGACATTCGCCATGTAAACTTGACCGCGGTTAGCAACGTCGGGAGGGAGCAGTTCTGGGTCGACATCCACCAGCATAATGAGATCACGGTTCTGCTTTGTATCTTTGTAGTTATTTCCATGAGGTCGTAGCATTTGCGTGAAGCAACTGGATTGGTAGGTCGGTAAGCCCAAGCTCTCCAGAAACGCTAGGGTGGGAGAATCGCGAGCACCAATGGGGCCGACATGAGAAGTGTAGCGGCGAAAGTAGTCGAGGTTGTTTGGTACGACAGTCGTTTGGAATCTCCCACTCATGTGCACGGAAAACAGGGCAGCTGACATGTTTGGAGGTGGCGGAAAGAGGGACGGATACCCCCACCATGCATTGGCGAACAAATGCTGTGCGCGACTTTCTGGCAAGCCAAAGTCGCGATCGACAAAGTCGCTCAAATAGGGCAGGAATTGAAGACCAGGAAACGACTGTAACTCGTCACCGGAATTCCCCACTTTGACTACCGCAACTCGCCTATCGAAGCTCAAAGTGCCAAAGGTGGTGGAATTGAAGTCGAGTCCATCGATTCGATAGGGTGGCTGGTTTTTGGATGAGGCTGGTTCGGTGGGATCATATTCGTTCCTCGTCACAGTATCCTTCCCGCAGACAAGGGCAGAATTGGAATGCCCTAGAGGACGGATACAGAACTTTGGATCTCGTATCCGTTTCATGGCAACCAAGGACAAAAAAGCGACGCTCTGCACATGGTGGGGAAAGTCCAGCATGTGTTGGATTTTGTACCAGTACTGATCGTCGACAAATTGCTTGAATTTCCCAGCTTGTGCGCTTGATAGATGATCCGCTCGTGGTATGATTTCGGCAAGATCCAACGAACGAAAAGCTTTGTTCCTGGCCTGACAGAAATCTCGACATGTTTGATACGCACAAACCAGGATCTCGTCGTCGTTAATCGTGATGGAGGACGGGGGTTCGATGGGATACGTCCACAGCGCGTACTTTCCAGGCGACATCCAGTCGAGTGTTGGGTCGTCGGTACCAGAAGTCGAACCGATGAGCAGCACGCGCGGATTTTTCCAGTCGTAATTGCCAGTAGGCACCTGGGCTTGAAGATTGGCGCGGCTTTGCCCTGTGACCACATTATACGTTTGCATCCCGGAAAAGTTCGCACAGGTAAGCAATGCCACGACGCACAGACAAAACCGAAAACCATATTTTCGGAATACGCTCAAACGCACACCCTTATTGCGTGGTGTTCTCTCTATCTGCATGATGATGAAGTGGTTGCGACAGCAGCTATTTGATGTGCTTTTTATGATATACTCGGGAGCCGAACGGATAGCCAAGCAAAAGAGGACCGCGATGTTGCTAATAATATTAATTTGTCGTGTTTTACAACTACGGTACCGGTAGAGATGAGGAAGGAGGAAGGCAGATCATCGTTGTACATCGTCTCGTTGTCCGTCATTTTTTCATTGGCGGTCCTAAAAAAATCTGGCGTGCGTGTGAGCAGACGCGCACATGCACGCGCAGCCATTTTCAACATTCGTGATTGCTTCTGTATTCAGTCACGGACGGTGTATTACGGTATTATTTACCGCATACCTGGTACAGTTCTGCTTTTAGATGGCGCTGAGCGAAAAGGCGAAACACGAAATTCAAGCTCTGGCTCGTCGCTCTATTCGAAAATTTTGAAATAATCGGTTTGGTGTTTTTTGTTTGTTGGATTTCCAGAAGCTTTATATGGCGTGTATGTACCCGCAAGAAAAAGTAACTCGGTCTCCACTAGAAGTAACACTTTGTATTACTACGGATGTATTGAACAAAAATGAATTGGAAAAGTTGAAAATGTATTGTAATAGTATGTGCAGTATTTTTCAAACAAAAATCCTGGCGCTCAGGGGGAGCGCTGAAACTGAAACATAGTATGTTGTCATAGCGTGGCACTGAGTTCGTCCTGAAGAGCGAGTGCTCTAGCAATAGCCACACACGACGCAGAAGCCTTGTTATATAGTTCCGCAATGTAATTAGCGTCACAACCCCCTTCTTCGTGTTGAAGGTCCATTTCTTTGAGAAGGGCCCATCGAACCGCCGCTTTGCGTTGCTGTCTTCGTTTTGCCTCATTAGATCCTGTGTACATTTCGAGGCCTCGTAGACAATGAACAGGCGAGTCCTCATTCTCCGGTGACGATGAAATGTGTCCATCCTTTGCCAATTGAGCGATAAAGAGAGCATCCTGTCGAAATCTCTTGGATTCCTCGTGGGAAAACCAACAGGCTAGCATCTCTTCATCAGAATAGTCGCTTACGTGGAGTGTCTTCCGGATTTTGACGCGGCCATTGAAATCAACTCGCTTATTGCACGATTGGCTTGTATTAGTAAGGCTTCTGTCACCTGCAAATGATGATTTCTTGGTGTTGGTGTTGGTCCTGCTGCTGGTGGTAACAGGAAGGTGGATGGGCAGAGATGATCGACACTGTTGCTGTAGTACTCTTAGTGGTGCGGCCGTCCTGCTGGGCGAGATCGGCGAATGCTGTTTCGATGTGGCACAACAAGGGCTGAATGAGTGGTCGCTACCCGAGGAAGTGCGCATGATGTCAAAGTTCTTGGAAAGAGGAGCCATGGCGTCGATCGAATGTTGTGCAGGAGTACAATTTGTGAGCAAAAACGATGATCAGAAGAATGCTGGTTGGAAAATTATTTTTTGCGCTCCGCTGGAAGGCATGAACACTTCATTTCGGAGAAATGAGCTTTAATTATATCTTATTGGCGTTCGTGAAGAAGATGAAGAAAGCTGTTTTGTTCTTCGTGGTTGAATGATAAATTTCTCCGTTGGACCTTTTTCGATTAGCGCCAACAGCTTTCAGTACTGCCGAATTCCCGAAAATGCCGATTTCTAATAGCCCCCCACGAATGCCTAAATATGCCAATGTTTCTCTGATATGCCTGCCACGTGTTACCAAATTTGCAAAATCGTTTTTACAATCCCTTCTTGGTAATAGTAGTAGTAGCTGGACCAGACGCCACATCAGTCTTGAGACAATTACACAGTAAAAATCATTTCTCGACGAGAAGAGAGAATGGAGGCGAAGAGGAGCTCTACACTCCACACTTGATTCAGCGGAATTGTGCTCCCTTGAGGTGCTACTGGTAGCTTTAGTAGAGGCAAGTTGTTGTTATTTGGCAACGAAACTGAGGTGGCAAAGAAAATGAGACAAATCGGTTCTTTGCAAAATACAAGTACTGTACCTTGCTTTCGCATTGCAGACAGTAGATCTCTCTAATAGAAGAGAGAATTGGTAGGGCCTCTACAAGTAGAGTAGATAGGAGTGAATCCCAATTACTCTCTGGGGGAGTCCGACCTGTAGGTTAGCAAAGAATCTGAGTTGGCAGAAAGAATCTCGGACAAATTGGTCATCACAGTTTGTCTCACGAGTACAGTCTCTCTCTCCCTCTCTCTCTAATAGAGAAGAGTAGAAGAGAGTATCCGTAGCTACTACTAGTAGTACTGTAGAGCCACCATTCATCATTCTGAAGATTGAATTGAAGAACTGCATTTGCGGCCGCCCTCTGCCTGAGCGGCTGCGGGAAAGACGGATCTACTTCTTCGGATTCGCCTCCTCTCTCGAACAAAGTTTTAGTTTTGTCATAGGTTTCGTCATCACCTTCTTGGCAAGGCATCTCGCTGATATCATATTAACGTAGTTATTCGTACGAGTGTTATGCTGTTCGAAATCCGCGGAGCTCGACTAGTAAATGCTTGACACATTCCGAAACCTTCTCCCTTTGATAGTAATCTGAGTAGCATATCATATAATTCAGGTCAGTAAATGGTCGACGAAGACTCGTCCTCTTGGAGTAATCATGCGAAGCTTTTGGGTTGGCAAATAATCTGAGTTGGCAGAAGGAGCATGCAAAAAATTGGTAATCATTTGAGTCGGTCTGCGAGTTGTCATTGCACTCTTCAATCAACTTGCCACTTTTCTTCGCAAAGGAGATCAGAACATTTCCGCCTCATTGTTGGCATAAATGATGATTCGCAGATTCGACGATTCTTCTCCGGCTAAACTAAAATACAGAATTGAAGAAAAGCTTTCACGATCAGGGAAAAGCGGGGCTTGACATGTAGCTACCTGGTGCATCAATAGGGTTTTCATCCCTCTCTTTTGAGTAATCGGGATATCCGCAGTATTTCGAATGAATTCCTCTTGGAGTCGTGAGAAAATCATGCCAAGTCATTTATCAGTTCTGCCACTTTCCTGACGAATCTCTTTCCATCTTGGGGGCTTTCTGATAGGTTGTGGTTGCCCGAATCTAGATAAAGCCGCTCAGCAACGGGCTCACCCATGTCACCGCAGTCAGTGTTCATAGCTTTCACCAGCCGATCCGTTAGAGACACTTTGTCAATATGCGATGGGACGTACTCGTCTTCCCCCGAAGAGGCTACCAGTACTTTCAGTTTATGTCTGTTGCTACCGACGTGCCTGAGTCTTTCTGCTAGCTCCTCGTCAGTGAAATCGCTTGAAAAGAAATCGTCTGCTCCACCTTTCTCGTTGAGATCAACAAACCGTTGGGCTGTTATGGGGGCCCAAAAGGCCGATCGAGGCATCATTTCTCGTCCATTTCCTTCGTTCACGAGTTTTTTGGCAGCATTGAGATTGGTCGAATGGCCATCAATGAGTTCAGCGCCTTCGCGGTCGCTGACGGGGGCTTGCAGGGCCACCACCCGAAGTCTGTCGCAGAGATCGGGAGCAGCATGACCGAGAAAGTAGACGGCATCCTGACACCCAGTGGAATGTCCTACCAGGCAGAATTCTTCTGCGTTCCGATAATCAATCAAATACCGCATCAGCTCTTGCAACTCATCACAATCCCGTTGAAGTGACCCATGCCCGAACCCAGTGTAGGAACTCGAAATTACCGGCTGCACCAGGGACCAAGAGGCGCCGTGACACGCATCGGCTAATTCTTGAGTATAGGGTACCGGCAAGAGTCCATCGCTCAACCCACCCACCAGAATACATTTCTTGGTCGAAAGGGACGTTGCACCCTCGCTTGCGGCGGACGGAATGGGGGATGATGATTCGAATGCAGCGCGCCCCACGGCGTAGAGAAACAACTGCCCCGAAAGAATTCCATAATTGGAAAATGGTACTGGCAGCTTGGGAACGGTCATATTGCGGCTGATTTTGTACTGTCCTTGTTGGGAGTATTGCGGATCTGGGTATACGCTACGAGATGTGATAATAATTGTAGATGCCGGAAAATGAATGATGATCCGTGCTGGGTTGGATGGAGTACTGGTATCGAGTGTGTGGACGATGATCAATGCATACGGTACAGTATGTGCCAGGTTCGTACCAGGCAGGTACTTGTACCGTAAAATCGAAAGGCGTCGAGAAAAGATCCCTCGCCCATCTCAGAGCCGCGCAGAAAATATGGATCCTGTTTGTACGTCGTACGGCCCCAAGTGTTGACCTCTCTTGGATCAATCAAAAACTATGTTCATGATTTGTCGTACAGTATGTTGTGTTCCAAATCCAACATACAGGTACGAGAAGTAGACTCAACCATAGTACCGGTGCATAGACAGACAGTATTTCCTTTTGTTCATCCCCATCTATGTCTATGAAATTCTATACAAGATCTTCATCATGATGTCCCCCTTGTCGATCCTCGTCGGAAAGCAGTGGCTCTGTTTCCGCTCTGCCGGACTCACCACGTGCCCTTCGTGATGTTTCAGGATATAGAACGTAGTGCTGGGTCATGAAGATTAGATCAAACAAAACCGAGACAAAGCCAAGTCCAAGCTTGGCCAGGTTGCCCGTAATGCCCGAGAAGTCTCCCATGTCGGCGCAATCCAGAACCAGCTGTAAATCGCTGAGAATACCACCAGTAAAATCCAACAAAATATTCCAGATGGACCAACCAGCTGTCGATTTGCGTTGGAAATTCAAAACCACTTGTGGCATGTATTTGATTAGACTGATTCCAATTTTCACAAAGCTTAGAACGTAGAGATAGTCCAACCAAGAGAATAAATTGTAAATCACCAGAACTGGGTAGACAGCACACAACATCAAGACCAATACAATGACTGCCACGATAATCTTCGATGGTCGTTTAGAGCCGCGATAGTAAGCAATCTGCGCCAGGGTGATGGAGGACAACAGCAGAGCATGAATGGCAAATGCAACATCGTTGCTCTGGACTGTAACTTCTGCGCCATACTTCTTTCGATAGAGATCTCGAATGACCGGGCTCCAAAAAAGGCTCGCGTTGTAGGCTGTGTAGCACCCGAATCCAACGACGTTCAAAGCACAGAAATCGGCACTCAAGCCATAAGTCGACTTTCGCTTGTAGTTTGAGATGACTTGAGGATAAAAGCTGACACTCCAACACAGAAAGTAAATGTACCCAATCATTGCCGAAATATACTGGTACCATTCGGTGGGTAATGATGGGTTCTTGTGCGACGCAACGCCAATGAGCGAGCCGACAAGAAACAAAGTGAACAGACCTGCAAGAACAGACTTGACCGACCCAGACTCGTCTAGGATGGGAGAAGCAAACAGCAATAAAAATTCTCGCCAGGAACTTCCTCCGCTGGTTGAGATGTCGCTTCCCTCAGGTGGTTCAGGAGGAGCCGAAGCTGGAGTGGGGCCTCTTCTGGCGGGTGTGGCTGGTTCAGGATCTGGCGGGCTCCAATTGCGTGCAAGATCCTCAATATCTTCTTCCAAGCTTACTGCAGGATCTGCCACATGTTCTGCCGTAGGAGTCTCGTCATGATTTTCTGCCGAATCATCAATTGGGTTTTCTGCTGGTACCAGTACTTTACCCTGGCTTGCCGAGGCTTCACGACGCGGCTTTGTTGGGCTTTCATTTGCATCGCCTTTTTTCTGATGTGCTGGTGAATTATTCTGTTTCTCGTGTTCTTTTTCGGCTTCGATACTTCTTGCGGAAGAATCTTCGGATCTTTCCGTGGCCATAGTCGCGATGGACGGAGTCGAAGGCATGAGTGGTTGCTGTTGCCGCTGTCGTCTGGTGGCAGGCGCCAGTTCTCGTGCACTGGCTACAGAATCGTCATTGTATCTTATCGGGCTGTCTGGGGCAACGTTTTCTTCGGCAACGACTTCGTCATTCGTCGTCTTGGGATTGTACGAGAAAGGAACATTACCGGAAAGACACAAGGCACAACGTCGATTCTTCTTTTCCCAATGCCTCTTGGGAAACGCAGACCTGGGCTTGTAATCATGACACGTGCTACAAATCCTCAGTGAGCTCTTTTTGCGGGGAGTGTTCTCCCTGCTCCCGGTACTTGACTGGAGGGATGATACTGATGCGTCCGTTTCAACCATGGTGCTCTAGATCTAGAGTTCTCGCACAGTATGATTCCCAGTGTTGCTTTGTCGTCTCTTGGGGATACAGTAATCAGGAATAATCGATGGGAACAAAGTAAGTACCAGGTACGGTAGTAAGTGAGAGACCAGCGAAGTCAGGTACCAGGGTAGTCTTCTCGCTTCTCATCTCTCCCTTTTCGTTCGTTGTTGTTCGCCAAAAGGAAAAATCGGAAAGCCCGCGCGGACCCGTCCGCGCGCCGGCCGATCATTTCGAGTTCGATGTTCGAACACAACAACATCACGAATAAATGTCACGTCTGTCTGCTGTACGAGTGAGAAGCGCTGGCACCAGATTTTCACAAGTTCAAGTTCATCCACCTTCTCCGGCCTCGTTTGTTCAGCACAGTACCAGTACCAAGCAGGTACAAGTATCAGGTACTGTATTGTGCTGCACAGTACTGGACAAGTACTGTGGATGTACCACCACGTACCAGTCTACCAGCAGTACCGATCAGTCCCACTTTTTTCAGAGAACAAGATATTTATTAAATGACGAACATTTATGCTCTTGAGAAAGCATTTTTGAAACATTTAACGTATGTGCGAAGTAGTAGTAGTCAATAAGGCTGAAGTTGTAGCTGGTACAGGTAGCTACTAGCGTAAGTAGTAGCGCTTCAGCGGCTAGAGCCCAGTCAAGCACAGACAACATTTACACGCACTTCGTATTCATTCTACGGTACTGGTACTGGTACTGTACCGGTACCGGTACACAAGTTTAGTACAGTATTAGAAGACCAGACAAAAAGTGCCTCTTTTATGGCCTTCGGGTTGCATCCAGTGGAGGTTTAGTATGTAGGTTCTCGAGTTCGCCTTTGCTCTCCTGGACCATGCATACACCGACCGTACCTGGTACCGGTACGGTAAGTCCATCCCGGTTCCGCGTTCCGCGGGCCGTTCGGTGGTTCGTTGTTCGCTGTTGCCATTATTTCATTGTCATCTCCCATCTCCGTCCCCGCCTGATTACTATCATTATTCGGCGGTCGCCAACAAACTAGCAAGAACACTTATTCTGCAGTTGATTACATAGTTCTTAGACTAGTACCCCACCTCCCTTCAACAAGATGGCATCTCGCTCAAGGCAGCATGACCTCTTTGATATTTCGAATGATTCACTGGATTTTGACGATAGTAACCATTCCACGATGCGTGTCGATTCGGGGAGTTTCAACAAGAATACCTCTCCCAACAAATGCTCACCGTCCCATCAACGTCTACCAGGACCAAAAGTCGTGGCCCTGCACCAACAACAACATATTCAGCCCCAGTATCTTCGCTTCTCCAAGGTCCTCCAAATTCGTGAAGTCCTACATCGCAATGATATGTCTCCCTCTGAACTCAATGAACAATGGGAAATTGATCCAGAGATCAGTCCTAGTATTTTTGACGTACATCCAGAGGCAATGCCAAGCTCTGAAGAGAGCACGGAGAAGAAAAGAAAAAGGCGACGAGCATACATGATTCGAAGGAAAGTCCTCTCCGAGTTTTCAAATTGTAGGCGTAAAGGGAACGATTCATTTTCCGCTGCACGAAACTACACAAAATACTCAGCACAAGCAGTCCAAGAGGCTCACGTGGCCGCACTCAAGCATGCTCATGACGTTGAGGAAGAGGAAGACTTGCATGCCGTCGTTCCCGTAACAGATGCTGCCCCTTTGCAACGGAAAAGACTTTCAGAAACCCATCCACTGGCAGCAGTCAAACGCCTGCGTCTCTATTGATGACATTCAACAATATTCGCAGCTGCCTGAGAGGAGTACTTGGTACATACGTGAATTGCACTAATGATCTAACTAACAAGGTTTGAATACTATGAGCTAGTAGATGGACATCTTATCTAGGAGGCACAATCATTTAGTCCGCACGTACCTCTACGTGTAAGAGGATGGGCACTGTCTCGTTTGATTGAGAACAACTTGCTGCCGTTCTATGATGTCATACGTCCCATAGTTTGTCGACAATCTGATGACATTCAAGCAACGCATCATCATGATTTGATTGAAAACAACTTGTTGTCGTTGTATAATGTCATGCCTCCCATAGTTTGCCGAAAATCTGATGCCATTTTCACCAACGTACCATCATGATGTGAGATGAAGCGTACCAGTACCGTATCGAAGTGACTACCAGGGAGCTCGTTGCTTTGTATAGTGGACGCCGCTGATATTGAATGGCATCGACCTACACATGACTGTCTGTCCAACAGACAGTCAGTGTTACTACGTACTGATGTACAAGTGACATCACTTCTCACTCCAGTGGGTGATACACTCTGCAAAAACGTCCGGGTTCTTCATGGCATCTTCCCAAAACGATTCCTTGAGACGATCAGTGGTGAGTTTCCATTGTTTTCGTGCATTCACATACATTATTGCCGGTATGCCCACCGAAAAGGCCGCATATCCGGCAAGTGCAGGAATGAAAAATGGGTGGAGGCTGATCCAAGAAACTTGACTCGCTGTTGTATACCCCATCCAGCCCCACAAGCCTGCTGCGGGAGTCTGAACAGTCACTTGGGTGGAAGCAGCGGTTGCTGCCAGAGACGCACTGGACTTGACTTGTCCCGCCGCTGTCAGCTCAAGAAAGGAACTGGCTTGGAGCGTCGACCATCTTCCCGTTTTACACCAGACAGCGACGCATTCACAATTGGCATTGACCACATGGTAATCCGGGAGTGCATCCGGGTGTCTCAGAATATAATTGACGCGGGCGAGAACCAAGCCCACTGCATCGGAAGAGATGGAGGTGCAAGTTCCAGCTCGATATACGCTCCGCTTCCACCAGGACGCTTGGTACTCAACTTTGTGCCACTTATCCGTATCCGTATACGTTCTCAAAATACCTTCCTGTGTCAATCCACTGCGTCGCCTTCTTTGTTGCTCTACTGGATCGGCGATCGTTCGGTTGACTGGCTGGTGCTCAACATTACTGAAGTCAGCGATCGTCAGTCTCGCAACAACTTTCTGGTCTTTTTGTGATTCCGCAGCTGCCGCAATTGCCCCGTCGTCTTGCTCTTCTACTAGTACGTCTTGGTACTGAATATCCATAACTATCCCATGATGTTGAAAGACTCCTGGAATCCCCATCCAACTTCGCCATTGATAAACGTGATCTCCAATTTGAAGGTCTTCTTGCATGTTTGTGCACATCACCCGACCACCTTGCACTGTTTCGGGTGAAACCACTTCTATGCAGTACATAACATTGTCAGCATCATCGCCACCGCCGGTTTGAGCATGTTCTTGGTCTATCAGATTCTTGATGGGAAACTGCAGCGGTTGTGTTGTTTCTTGGGTAGCAGTAGTGCTGGAGATAGAATCATCGTCGAGGATGGCTGCCGGTACTTGTATCGAGTCGTGCGGCGAAACAGGAACTTGGGTCATGACGTTTTCGTCTTGACAGCTAGTCGTCGTCTCGAGGAGGCTACCAGCAGTATTCAGTGATTCGATAGGCGACGACTCCTCGGGCTGAGAGACATCCGATGGATTAAAATCTTCAGCGCTGTCGCCAGATGTCGTGTGCGAAGAAGTACTCGGGGTGTTGGGTTCTTTGTGCATTGCTGACGATGACAATTCTTCAGTTGATGTTGCAGTGCCGTCATCGAATGCTTCTGTACTGGTAGACAGTGCCATGACCCTATGATGATTGTCTATTTCACCCATTCACCTTGCTTGGGTCGGTCAATGTTGTCGTCAGTTGTGTGAAGGAAAACCACAAACTATGAAACAATGCCATCGTCATCGTTCAATGTTCAACGTTCAACGCCGTCGTCCGTAGTCGACGACGACGACTTGCGGTTCTTCAAATTCAAAAATTGTGTTGATGTACAGTAGTCGGTCGGGTCATGAAGCCTGTCCTGAGATTCCACCACCAGCGCGCGCTCTCGGCCTGCCGGCCTGCTGATCCACGACACCGACCACGTCATCAGGCATCCCGCAAGGCGAGGCGAGAGGCGAGGCGAAGAGCATCACGGGAACTAACTCCGCGACAGGGGTGTACAGTCAGTCCCCTGCTCCGCGATCACAAAAGCATCACCGCCGCGTTTGGGTCGATGGTTTATGGTTTTGTTTTGTTCTTTTCTTTGGCCGACGACGACCGACGGAGAAAGTGGACCGGTATGTAACAGGAGACTCGTTCAGCAGTTGTTGCGATGATATTCACAAACACCTCACGAATAATACGACGTAGCTACTTGTTTCTCCTCGTGACAATGATTGTGAACCGACACGCACTCCAATTAGCTCTCGGAAATCGAGCATTTTCACCAACATCAAGAATGGCTTCAACGCGGACGTCCGCTTTTGCTGCTTCATTCACAGCAGCACGGTCTGACGATCAGATACAACAACAACGTCAACAACAACAACAACAACAACAACAACAACGGTTGGTCCTGATAGGTGGTGGTCACGCTCACGTCCAAGTCATCAAAGCGTTCAACAAGGCTAGTCGACCCAAGAACCTACAGGTCACGCTGATTGATGTTCAGAAGTCGGCCAGTTACTCTGGAATGGTCCCAGGTACGATATCGGGGCTCTACAAGCCAGAAGATACTTTACTTCATCTGGCTCCATTGGCGGACTGGGCGGGCATTGAATTCATAAACAACAAGGTGATCGATATTGATATTCACAACAATCTTATCTATGTGGAAAACGACATTGACAATCCCATCCCATTCGATGCCGTGTCGGTAGATATTGGATCCGCAAGTCGGGGATTGTACGAAACCAAGGGGGCCAAAAAATATACGATTCCTACTCGACCGATTGCCGACTTGGTCCGAAAGATGGAATTGGAATGCCAGGAACTCGAGCGGAATCCTCGACCCGTCGATGTGGTCGTCGTTGGAGGTGGGGCCGCGGGCACGGAGTTGTCCATGAGCGTCAAAGGGCGCTTTTCTCCACTCGTCGGTAAAGACAAGGTCCGCGTGACAGTTTTGGACTCGGGCGATAAATTACTTCCTGGAGAAACGGATGCCAATCGGAATGCGCTAATCAAGACCTTGGAAGAACATGGAATCGAAGTCCGACATGGTTGTACTGTAGAAGAAGTGAAGGAAGACTCCCTCCTGTTAACAAGTGGAGAAGAAATTCGATTTTCACATTGCTTGTGGGCAACGGGCGCTGGAGCGCATGACTTGGCCTATCGGTTGGCGAACAGAGGTCTCGCTATATCCAAACACGGCTGGATACGCGTCAACGAGTACTTGCAGAGTGTCTCTCACCCCAACATATTTGCTGCCGGTGATTGCTGTACCATGGAGGGTCTAGAAAATGGTAGCCCGCCCAAGGCAGGAGTATATGCAGTGCGGTCGGGTCCGATTTTGATTGAGAATCTTTCGCGGATTCTCAGTAAGGACAAGGAAGAACCACTTACCCCTTACAAGCCACAGGATGATTTTCTGAAATTGATGGTCTGTGGTGACGGTACAGCCCTTGGCTTCCGATTCGGTATCCCAATCCAAGGAAAATGGGTCTTCGATCTCAAGAATGCAATCGACTCTGGTTTCATGGATTTGTTCAAGGTGGAGAATCTGCCGGTTTTGAAAGAAGGACAACCCTACGACACCTCGCAATACGATGATGATAGCAACCGAAAACGGCCAGATCCTCTTCCTCCGGTGGAGGCTGCAAAACTTCTACAACGAACGGATGATGGTGTGGACTTCCAACAGGCGTGGAGTATTCTTCGTCACATGACCCAAAACGAAGAGTACCGCAAAGCGGTGCTGGAATACATTCCAGCATCGATGCCTGATTTGATTGCGGCCTAATAGTTTTGATGCTTCCTTCGCTTGTCAAAGGGGTACCCTTTGCCTGTCTCGATCTACAGGCGGTGCATCACACTATAGATAGTGGGGACCCCCATTGGCCGAATGTTTGACAATTCTTCAACGAAGTTCGGTGGAATGTACTCCTCGTCAGCAGACGCGCACACACACACTCGATAGCGTATCGGGTACACTTGAAAATCTGAAATTGGTGGTAGAGGGTAGCAGCCCGTACGTGGAAGCGATACGTAAAGTACGTGTGGCCCATAATACCAGGTATCATCGCCATTTCTTTATTTTCATTGACCTCACCATGGCCTCCTCTCCGCCTAACGATAGCCGCGAACGCCTTGCTACCGCTGCTGCGGAGTTGGTGAAGGCGGCACAAATGGATGTTATAGTGCCTCTCGGCAGCTACTTTCTTCGAATCTTGCCTCGCTGAAGGAATCCTTTGATTTCAAGCTGAACACCTTGAATCAGTTGATCACTGGCCTCAAGAGAGAACTTGATGCCAAAATCAACAATGTGAACCAAAACATTGCCAGCCTCTAGGAAGAGCTGACAAAGCTCAACGCAAGCATCACGAGCCAGACGAAGCTTCAACGACTGGAGTGGGCAATTCAAAATGCTGACATTGGCACCTTTGGTTACAACGCCTACGAAAATAACTCCACATACCCAACAAGGAGCAACAGCAAGGACTTGGTTCGAGAAATTCTTCTGTGGTTCCGTCGTGACTGGGGATGTTGCATCGGTGATGGAAGCATCGGAGATCTCAGCCTTGGCAACTTCAATGGCCCGCAGAAACAACGGGTAGACGCCGAAAACGAGAAGATGCGTGCGGATTTCCGCAACGCCCTTGTGGAGCAGATTCATGCTTTGGTAGGTCAAAAGCCAAGGCTCGAGAAGGAGGATGGTGGAGGATACTGTGTGTATTACCAATAGATACTATTAGGTGGTCCTGATTTGGCAGAGCTCTCGGGTCGTCTGTGAGTGAGTCAGAGGAGAACTTCTGTCAAAATAGTAGTTATTGACTTCTTGCTGAGTCTGTGAACCAATTCGCCTGAGCACTGATATACTACTAGCTAGTAGCTACTCTAGTAGTACTTTGTAGAGAGCAGAGTGTAGTGCAGTGAGTGCAATAGGTATGTACTCGAGTACAGCATACAAACAGGTCCACTGAAGTCTACGCAGCCGACTTCTTTCAAATCAAAATAGTATGGGGCAAAAAGCACGCGCGCCTTTCAGTGTAATCAAGGTTGATGAAGACGACGACGACTCATTCGAACAGGAGTTTCTTGCCGTCCACGAATTTCTGACGCAGTCGGCCGCGACTTGTGCTTTTGTCAGAAAGGAGGAAGGAGGAAAAGGCAAGGAGAACGAAGTCACAAGTCGACGATGGCAATAGACATATCATTGCGACGATTGGATTGCACTTGATCAATTAAATTTCAAGAGGCGATAATGGCTTCCTCAATTGCGTTATCTGTGAGATACGGACGTAGGCTCATCGCTCCGGCTACCCGCGCCGCAGCTTGTCGGTGGCTCAGCAGCAGCCACGCAAATAACAAAGAATTTGAAGACCAAAGTCTGAACACGCCACTTCCTTCGCCAGCCGCCGATGCTCCTCCACCGTTGATGGAACGTAGTGATAAGGGATTCCTGCAGAGATTTTTTGATAAGTATTCCTTCTCGCAACAAACGAACCGCATTCTGGTAGCGGAATCATTTTTGCAGGCTGCCAGTCGACAGGCTTCCGATGCGTGAGTACATGTTGCAGAGAATCTCGTGTAAATAGGATCGGTCCGTGAGGCCTGTCTAACCAGTCCTTCCTTTCCACTTTATTTCAGTCGCTGGTTCGGTCCGGGACGCATTGGTCGTGACTTTCGTTCGTACCAGGCATTGTTGACTATGCATATCTGGTTTTTGCACAAGCGATTGCTCTTGGACAATGAGGATCCGCATCGGGCGGGTCTGATTCAAGAGGAACTCTTTGATATTTTCTGGACAGACAGTTCCAATCGCATGCGTGCTCATGGCGTGAATGAATTGCTCATTAACAAAAATCTCAAAACGGTCCAGCAGTATACCTTCATGCACCTTTTTCACTACGACCACTGTTTTTCTGAACTCTTGGACTCTCCCAAGGAACGATTGGAGGAACTCAAGAATCTAGTGCTTACACATATCTTGTTGATTAATCCAGATGATCAAAAGGCTTTGGATTTGCATGATGATCATGCGGAATGTATTGCTTGGTACATTGAAACGCAGTATCAAAATATTGTTCACGATTTGCCGGATCCGCTGTATCGCAAGGCCCGCATAGCTTGGGTCGATTTGCCAGACTTTTCGAATCTCAAGGATGCAAATGGCAAGATTCTTGAAGAAAACCCTATCGATCCTGAAGATATATTACCCAAGCCTTGGCTCAGGAACATTGCGAACGATGGAACCTACTACTATTGGAATGAGAAAACTCGCAAAGCCCAATGGGAGAAACCGAACTAAACAGAAGGAAGGAACTTGGTCTCATATCGAGGAGAGACTACTGTAGCATATAATACAAGCGTTGGGATTAACTTTGTAGCTCATATTCAAAAGTTAAGAGGTGCTTTGATGGTTTACGAAAGATCCACCACCAAGTCGCCATGTATTGATCGGCGTCTGCCACGTCGAGCGGCCGTAATCTGGGCTTCCCGTTCACTGACAAATTCTGTACTCCCACCCAGCATGATTAACGCCGCGATACGATCCGTTGGCAGTGCTTGGACAAGTTGTCGAAATGCAGGTGTCCGGATGACAGGCCCTGTCGCCCATTTGCTACCAATCCCCTCAGCGTGTAAACTCAACAAGACGTTCTGGACTGCGGCAGAAGCTGCGGCGTACTTGCAGTCATTGAAACGAATGCCGTAGGAGTATATGAGATTGAAGTGAACGATGAGTCGATGAAGAACAAAGGTAAAGGCAACTACGAGCACTTGATGCTCTCGTTTGTACCGCTAGAAATACTCACGTCTTCCAGTTGCTTTTCGCTCTCCGGTGGCATGTATGGCAGTGCTTGGTACGGATCGCTGTCGAGACTGGTTTCCGTATCACCAATGATATCCTTATGATTGTCATGAACCAGTGTCACTAGAAACGCCGGAATTTGTAACCATTTTTGACGTTTGGATTCGGCATTGGGATGGCTGTCAGTCTTTCGAAGAGTGACCTCATACGCAATGTCGGCCAGTTGTTGGGCAGCTTGCGACCCTGCCAAAAAGCGGCGAAACGAAAAGGGCTCCGTCCGTTTGTGATTCGGTGCCATTTGCGCACATTCAATGGCACGATCCAACGTTAGCAGCAACATTTGTTGCTGCTGCTTCTGCTGCTCGTCGTCTTGATCTTCCGACGTTCCCACCGATTGGAGCCGAGTGGCGGTACGACGACTCTTCAGCAGGGATTGTAATGCCACGGCTAGTTCCGAGTCTGTTGTGATACTTTTCTCTTTCTCAGTGAGACCAGTATGGTCGTTTCCGAAAGCCTGATGTTGCTCTTGGGTGGAGCTACTACTACTGGTGGCAGTAGTATTGTGACCACTCCTCGTCTGTCTTGTAGAACGGCGCCTGCGATGAGTACCACGGTACTCTCCCTCCAGTTCCGCAGAAATTACTGTATTCGAACTGGTATTGTAAGCCCGCGATTGGCTTCTGGTGGCACTCTTTGGTGGCGAGGTGACTGCCTGCTTGGGTGAGGGATGAGCCCACAACGAGGAGGAAGAAGAAGCCGAAGATGTCGCAGCAGCAAAGGCAGCCGTCGATGCCGAGTCTAGTGTAGATAGGGAAGGAGGACTGACGTGAACATTCCTGGAATGACGACGAGCAAGACGTGCTCGCTCCGAAAGTTTTATCTCATCTTCCTCTCCTCGATCAATCTCCTGTGGATGATGCAATGACGACGACGACGGCTTGAGCCACGGTATTACCGCAGCGGGAGCTCGACCTTGACTGTTTCTTGCCCACTGTTGGAGCAGATGGGAACGGAAAGGGCTGGCACTCATGCTATACTGTCTGTAGTTCACAATCCAGTGGATCACGGTAAGATTACTGTACAGGTAGGTGGGTTGGGAATAGAGACCAAGAGGTGCACAAACAAACAAGTTCGAAAAGAGTGAGGAAGCCTCTCTGTGCCACGCAACACGCAACAAAAGATCTTGCCATCTTCCCTTTTTTGTGGGAGGAGGGACCACGACTCAAACCTCAACCGCAGGTCCAATGAGTCGACATTACACGTGGCATCATGTCCAGAGCACACGAGGCGCACTGTGCTGAACGCCTGGCTGCCTGTAAGGGTGGAATGGAATCCTTCGACCCAAACGTTGTACTTACATAGTCTTCGAATCTTCGAAAGACCACGTTGCATCTTCATCGTTCCAACACGAAAATTCGAATTCTTCCAAAACGCGATGAATGATGTCGTTTCTGTTGTTGCATTATTATTTGTTCACTCTTACAATACGACTAGATCAATCAACAAGTCACTTTGTCTTCAGAAAATAGCAGCAATAATACGAGTATAATATAGATCCACCATGACATCTTATCAAAATGGGGGAGGTCCTAGAAAACTGGAAGAAATCGGATATTCTGCAGAAAGTTTCCAACAGCGAAAATCAAGGCGACGCCTCTTGTTTAGCACTATGGTTGTCGTCTTGATCGTGGCTGTGGCGGCCATGGCCGCTGTTGTCCATATGCATCATCAACAACAAAAACACAGCCTAAATGGAGGAGAAGGCGGTGTGTACTATGACGATGATGATAGTGTGGGTGGTCGTGGTCGCATCAAACGAACCTTTGCCAACGAGGTAATGTCCTTGAATGACCTCAATCTTCGGACGAACACCTCGCTCCCGTCAGGATGCGAGACGACCGTGGTCATGGTGCGTCACTGTGAAAAGGAGGGAGCCGAGACAGTAGATGAAGATGGAAATGAGCACTGCAACTATGTTGGTTACGAGCGGGCGCACTTTATTCCGTCCTTGTTTGGAACGCCAGATGCAACCAACAAGAACGCGAAGTGGCCTGTGCCCGTAGCGTTGTTTGCTCTGACCTCCGATCGATCGAGTCACTTCAACTTTCGAGAAATCGAGACTCTAGTTCCCTTGGCAAACCAACATGGACTCGAAATCGAGTCTGACTTCCGAGATAACAAGCACATGTCAAAGCGCCTTTTTCAAGGACTTAGCACTGGTGAGTGGTGTGGCAAGGTGGTGGTTGTTTCGTGGCGACATGAATTCTTGGGTGATTTGGCGCAGAAGCTAGGTTGTGTAGACTGTCCAGACAGTTATCCTGATCGTGTCTTTGATGAAGTTTGGCAACTCAAGTATGTTTACGATGTCGAGGGCACTCTTATCATTCAGAAGAGTCACATGCACCCAACGAGGCCAACTCCCCCACTTATGGCTTCCTCCCCAAATCACAACAAGTTGCGAAGAGAACTCAAGACAAAGAAAAACAAAAAGAAAGAAGACCATACCATGCCAGATAAAAAATGGTCCGTCTACTCGACCGTTACGAATCAAAACTTTGACCCCCTCCGGTTTAGCTTCACCGTAGGTGACTACGAGGGTGAAAAATTCGGAGGAAAGTGGTATGTGGCCATGGAAGGAGCAAATCCGACTGAAGGCGAAATGTAGATGCTTGCTTGAACAAAAGTTTAACGACTACTCCCTTTTTCAAGCTATTTATCACGTCTAAAACCAGTAGTTTACACTGATGCTCGTGCTCAACGAACGTACATAGTGCCAATGCCGAGATGGAATGTACAAACAGTCTCCAGGAAGAAGAAGCACTTCGGTAAAGACGGCGTCTCTGGCAAGCGGGTGCTTACCGTAATCTTCCATTTCACAATTTAGTTCGCTCATATTGCCTTGGAGACCATATCCTTTGTCCCTGCTGACATACAGTCGAGACGTTTCCTTTGGATCGTACACGCGTACATATTTGGCACCAACAAGCTGAATCAGCAAATTGTCGTAGCTATCAAAGTGCAATGGAGTCCGGGTGCCACCAGTACCGATCCAAGCATTCACATTTGTGGGATCGACCCCGCAAGGATTGCGTTCCACTTCTTGGTACAATTGTGGAATTTGATCCAACAGTCGGTGTTGTGCGAGATAAGCGATTTTGGATGAGAGGTTGGTAGCGTCAGCGAGACTCCAACAAGAAGTCTCAGCACTTCCGGTCAGGTAGCTAGATATGAATTCTCGGAAATTAACCAATTGTTCTTTCATGCCCGTTACCATGGATCCGACCTCGATCGGGACCAGACGATGTCCGTGAGCGCGAGACAATGACTCAACGTTTCGCCAGTTGGTGGTTGCCGGCCAATTTTTGGCCACCCCACGTAGAACAATAGGCTCAGATTCTCCCTTGATAAGATCTCCAAATGCCATAGGCTTACATGATACTTCTCTGACGGGCGAAGAGATTGGCGAAGAAAGACCCTTCGACACCAATTGTGACTGAATTTCAGAGTCCTCTAAGTCTGCAACGTGACAATGGATGGCATGCGGGCACGGCGTGGCGCTCATTTGAGAGGCGAACATCTCTACGTAGGACAGGAAGTCGCCCAGGTTCGATCCTTTTAATCCCAAAGTTGTGGCTTTGTCAAGATGCTGTAGTGCCAACAAAAAGCTCCCTTCCTGAGCCAGACCAATAGCTGCGGTGCAACACGCACACCAGTAAGCCTCTCTGAATTCAGGACTTGCAAATGATCCTGTGGATCGCAAGGATCGATACAAATGATGCTCCAAATCTGGTCCTACTATCCGACAAAGACTGAAATCACGTTCCCGAGCTCCGTTGAAACATTGCTGTAGAAGGGGAAGCACAACTTTGCCCTTTTCGTCTTCCAAGCATCCTGGGTCCTTGATCAACGATGTCGAAAGTTGAACCACGTAGTTTGCTGCCGGGGCAAGGTACTGTAACGGAATTGTAGCGTGATTCGACTGATTCCAGATTGACTCCATTTGCTCTGCAGCATTCTTCAACTTGGCATCACCGTCGAGCTCGGCATCTTCCTCCCTCGTATCCATGTTATCACTGCTTTCCTTGTAAGGTTCATTCCCGGCGTCGCTATCGTCCTCCTCCTCGTCACTACCAAAAAGATCATCTTTGCTGTATGGCGGCTGTCCTGTATCTTCATGATCCCCCTGTGGCGCGTCCTTTTCGCGTTGACATTTCCGGCACGAACATACGAACCCATAGTTGGCCAAAGCCTTCTGTCGAGCGTCGTAAGGTTCCTTGGTCTCGACGTATGCAATAGTCAGTTCTTCATCTGGCTCAATGTCTGTCAGTGCGATACAATAAGCAACCAATGGGTGGTTTCTTCCCCACCCTCGTGACTTGTACAGTACAACCACGTTGGGTTCGCATGAGTGATTCATTTTCTCCGTAAAACCAAAGTGTGCTGTCCCATCCATCGGAGTGAAGATAGCATCCCAGTCATCATCACTACCAATATTCATCGGATTTTCCAAGTTAGCGAGGAATTCGGCAATTTCATCTGGAGTATAGTCCCATTCTTCGTCAGCTTCAATGATACCGGTTGGCTCGTCCACGGCGACCTCCTCGGCGGGGGTATCATTTGTCTCCGAAAGTTCTGGATTTTCTTCTTCTTCTTCGTCACCACCATCATCTGCACAACAGTCGTCATCGCCGTCTCCAATCATTTCTGCTTTCTCAAGGCATTTGACAAGTTGATTGTGATAGGTGTGTCGAAGTTCCGTATCTTCCATGATATTTTGCCGAATGGCGTGCTTTCGTCGAACGCCAATGCAATTCTGCTCCAAACTTCCAATGAGCCGTGCGATACCGATAGGTGTCAACCACTGAGAATCTTTATATTGAGGCCAAGCAGCTTCCAAAAGAGCATGCGACTCTTCACATAAACGCCGGCATGATTGGTCCAAGAGAAGCATGTCAGCGAACCCCATGGGATCGTTCGCGAGTGGGAGTGTTGCGACTTCCCACCACAGCTTCATGCTAAAATCCACAAGTGGGTGCACATCTGGAGAAGTATCATCTTCATGATATGGTATGTTATGATTGTGTATCCGCGCCAACCATTTGGCAATGAGCAAGAATATTTCATTGCTTCTGACCGCATGGCGGCCAAATTCGATCAAAGGGTGGTCAGGATCCTCAATACAGCCCGTACACAGCTCTCTATGACCACCCCATTCCCAGTCATCTTGTCGACATTCCACAGAACAATATACATGGCCGCACTTATGTTGACACGGTATCAGAGCATGGTCGCCCGTTTGTTGGTCGGGAGGGGGGTCGCTCGTGGCAATTTCTTGGAGCTGGGTTGGGTCTGCCGCGACGCGCAGCGATTGAGCGGGGGTTCCACAGAACGACATGCAATAGTGACACACCAACACGCCGCGATGGACATTCCCAGTAGATTGAAGAACCACCAATGGACGCTCACAAAAAATCAGTTGTCCCTTTTGGATTCGGTCGGCAGCCAGTAGATGACGACCTCGAGTCGGAGAAGTGGCTCGTCGAGCCAATGGCTTTACTGGCATGTTGCTTCAATTCAAGGCTTCGAGATCAGGAATAGAAATGACTAAGTCAACAGTGAAAATGAGGATGGAACCGGAGTCTTGATGGAAGTACGACGACTAAACCGCCTCGGCATGGAACACCACAAGAAAAAATGACATGTCGGAAACTTCGACGCCGGCCGCGGATCTGAGATCTCGTGGATCCGAGAGCGCGATGATGGAAAAGGGCGGGAAAGCGGATAATGGACAGACGAAACGCTCCAAATTACTGGAGACTGTACTGTACTTGTACTGTACCTTGTACAGTACCGGTACCAGGTACGCCGTAACAGTACCGTAGGTGGTGGCAATCGATCGAGTGAGTCGTCGTCGTTGTCGAAATAAATAAAGCACCTTTGTTTTTAGCCATTTCTGATTGGTTCATTTCTGAAGTGCGTCAGTTTCAGCCACCCAGCGACCACCACGCGTAAGAATTCTTTGATGGTTGAGGGTGCGTGCGTCTGTCGGCCACTCTCGGCCATCGAACCGACAAAAAGAACAAAAGCCATCACCTCATCTTCATATGATCGAGCGAAGAGACCCATCAACCATCTCCTTCGTATTATATTGCTTGCATGGCAGTCTGCCCCACCCAGCAGACTCTTTAAAACATAACACTCCAGAACAATCCAGAATTCATTTGTGAACTTCTGCGATTATCGCAGCTTTACTGTAGCTTCTTCACAAAAAATGAAGATCCCCAACGCTCTATTGATTCTGAGCCTTTTGGCGTCTGGCACTGATGCCTTTGTTCCCCACCGAGTCGCATTTGCCCGAGCTCCTGTGGCCTTGGATGCATCCACTTTGGAGCGTCTACCAGAAAGTGCCGTTAAGCTTACTATTACTGCGCCTGGATCGGCAACCAAGGCAGCTTACGATAAGGCATGTACCGAACTTTCGAAGAATATTTCTATCCCAGGATTCCGGAAGGGAGCCAGGATCCCTCCTCAAGTCCTAGAACAAGCCATGGCTGGTAAGGGAGGACGATATGCTCTTCGGGAACAAGCGATTAATGAATTGATTGGGGAGCTGATCGAGCCGGCCCTCAAAGAAGAACATGGATTGGAACCAATTGGTATGCCCAGTTTGGAAACTCCTGCCGCTGAATTGGCAAAGGACTTTACGCCTGGTGAAGACCTTGAATTGCACGTCAAATGTGATGTATGGCCCGATATTGAGTGGAAGAAAGTCGAAGGCAAAGAAAAACCGTACATGGGTCTCAAGGGAACCTACAAACGCAAGCCATTCGACCAAGCCAAATTTAACAAGGCACTCAGCGACTTGAAAGAACGATATGCCGAGCTTGCACCAATTGACGACCCCAACCATGCATTGCAAATGGGTGATGCTTGTGTCGTCAACATGGAAGGATTCATGGCCACCGATATGGGAGAAAAAGGCGAGAAATTGCCTGATGCTGCCAGTGGAGACCGCGTCGAAGTCATTCTAGGTCCAGGTCGATACATGACGGGGCTTGTTGAAGGACTTGTTGGTGCCAAGGTCGGCGATGTCAGGACAGTCTCTGTAACGTTTCCAGCCGTAAGTATGCTATGCCTGTATACATGAGTTCTACACACCGACACTACACACAAGAGCTCACTGCGTTTGCATCGACTTGATTGACCACAGGCATTGAAAGACAAGACGCTGGCAGGAAAGAATGCAATCTTCGATGTCACCGTCCTCGAGGCTTCCACTCGCACACTCCCCGAAGTAACTGACGAATTCGCCAATAAAGTTCGTGCTGGACTAACCGCTGAGAGTTTGAAGAATGAACTTCAAAAGGCCGTCGATAGCGAAGACGCTAAGCAGTTCACGCCTGCCAGAAATTCGGCGATAGGCAAGGCCTTGGCCGAAGTTATGGATGTGGAAGTTCCAGACACTCTTGTTACGAAACAAGCTAAGGAGAAGTTTGCCATGATGATGACTGATATGAGAAACAACGGAGTTTCTGACGAAGAAATCAAGAATCAAATTAAACCCGAAAATTTCCTCAAATACAAAAAGGTTGTCAAGGATTCTATCATTAAGGACTTCAAGGTGTCCATGGCGGTCGACGAAATTGGAAGGATGGAGGGCATCGAACTGCCCGATTACCAGGTCGAGGAGCAGATGTCAGGAATAAGAGAAGAGGCAACCAAAGCCGGCGAAGAATTCGACGAAGCTGCAATCAGGCCACGAGTAGAAGCGACCCTCATGCGAGAGGCGGTAATGGAATTCTTGGCCGAAAACTCTGAACTTGAAATCCAATTCGAAGAAGATGAGTTCGACGAGGAGCTCCTGACTAAGCTCGCGGAAGAGTCCCTTGCGCGAGAAGGAGTGGAAGCAAGCGTAGGTGAGTCTGCTACTGCACCTGTCGTTGACGCAGAAATCGTCGGGGAAAAGCAGCCCGAGCAAGTAGCCGCGAAAGCAAAAGCAGAGCCCGCGGGAGATAGAGACTACAGCTCCATGACAATCGAAGAGAAAGCATATTACTCGCTTCTCGATGCTGGAGCCCTGGACACAAAGGAGAATTAGTAGGATTTCTGTATGATTTCAGTCTTTTGAGTTGTATCGGCTTTTGTATTGTTCGAGTTTTCTCTTCAAGCAACCTTATTCTGACGCGCTTTATTTCCTCGAATAGTGAACTCTGAATAGAACTCTCAAGTGCACAATGGCATCGGTTTGGGGCTGTCTCAGAGCAAGTTGGCTGCCGCAGACTTCCGGCGCAATCTTGTGCTGGATCTACAGAGTAGTCTGCATTACAATTTAGTTATGGGTTTCAGGGAACACAAACTATGGTATCGATATGGTTATTGCATAGGATTTTAATTCAAAAAATTGAAGACTGTCGAATACTTCAAAACTGCAAAAAGAGGTGGCTAATACTTTAATACTTTATGAAGGCGTCGCGGAGCTAATCCTAGCAGTGACAGAACTCCCCACCGTACGTAGGTGGGTCTTCGCGGAATGCAATGATTTGAAACAGTGATATCGAGTGACGACTTTGTATGACATTTTCTTGGAATGTAGCTGTCCGGCGTGCTGTCGTACAGCGAAGTTGGCATCAGCATCGGCTGCCACCAAAGCATCAAGCTTGCCATCTCGTGAAGTTTCCAAGTACCTCTTAGAAATGGGCCGAGGATCTGACTTTCCGCTAACGATCTGTCTCTCTTGTTCTGTGAGGACTGCGTCGTAGGCATCTTCTCTTCTTTGAATTTTTCTACTAATCCCCGCTTTTGTGCGATGTTCAAGCCCCCTGTAGCAAACGTGTTCATCATTATCACTGACGTGTACCCCGTGTCCCATCAGTTTCAATGTGTTCCTGTTATCACATTTTATCGCCTCATATTCGGCATCAATATACCAGAGGGCCCGAATACTCGCGATGGAGTCTCTATCAACGCTTGGACTCACCAAGATGACAGTGACCTTTTGGGAGAATTGGACTGCCCTGCGGCATTTTTGAGGGTAGCTCGTCATAAATTCCCTCTCGTCCTCACCATGGTGCTGAGCTGAGGTTTCTAAATTCATTCGAGGTGTCATCCTAGCTTCAGTGTCTGTCAAAGCAATGTTTTGCTCTATCTGGATAGACGTTCAATTTTGTGAGAAACAACTACAGCGAAGAGATCACAGCAGTAGTGCAGCAGTGTTGGTGTTGATGCATGGCATTTTGGATTCATCATGACATTTTGTTCCACGAACAGGGCCTATATCCAGGGTGAGCGAGAGGATGTTCTCTTCCAAAAAATGACGTTTAGCTAGCATTTTGCGAACCGAGTTACATAGCGGTACATACATACCAGTACAAGTAGTAGCGCTGGTATAATGCGAGCAGCGAACACAATTACAGTGCTTCAAGCGCGCGGCAGGCGAGAGAATGGAGAACCGAGTTCTATCTGCGGTTCTCTCGCTGATCAAGGATCTCCCTGCCTTTCTTCGCAATACTACGAGAGAGGCCCTACCGGTTCGTAGAGGCCGGTGGGACAGTACGGTATGAGTACCGTACAAGTATTTGAGAACCAAGGCATCCGACGAAACATTGACTTCTCAAATCACTAGTAAACTGTAAAAAGCTGTCCCAAAAAAATAGATGGACAGCAGTTCTACTACCGTACCGGTAGTCTATCTACATAGCAGTACAGTAGTCTAGAGTACCAGTACTCTACTACTACTAGTAGAGAGGCCCACCTTCTTGAAGCAAGATGATGATTCGAAGTACACTGTACAAGGTACTACAGTACCAATTATCCGGAGTAAAACGTAAAGAAGAATCGCCGTGTGTGAAACTGTCGAACACGTCGGGAGCATAAAGCATTTGTCCGGTTCTTCATCCCGGCCAACAAATAAAAGACAGGAGAAATAAACATCTCAGATCGATGATACCGGTAGACAGGCGGCAGGATTGGCAGCAGGACGACGACCATTTCCCGCCCATCAGAAGAATCATCATCAAAAAAATCTGAGTGGGCTAGCGAACCTGCCGAAATTCAAACAAATAATAATAAATAGGGGGGCACCATTATACTCATAGCAGACTACTGCTAATTTGTCCGAAGAGCAACTTCTTTACAGGGCCGTACTTGTTGTACCGTACATGGCGAAAGCAGTTTCTTGTCGTCCAAGCAAAGCAGGCCAACGGACCCAATTCCGTACGTTACTATGGCGCGCATGGGATCATTTATAATGAGAATCTACTAGAGAGCCATGTGGGGATCCGAAGGAACATTCTCTTGACTTTACGATGAATACGACTAGTGTATTCGTAGACTAAACTTTGGGACTAATTACCCCGGTAGTAGTCTATTGTCATAACATAGAAGAAGAGAACACAAAGAACAGGAAGGACGACGAAGAAGCAAGGACCCGCCGTAACGGTACCGTACTGTACCAGTGGTACAGTACTGGCACGGTAACAGGTGTTGATTTAGCAATTCTGAATCCTATGATCTCTTGTATACTTCTAGTACACGTCAAGAATGCTATAGTCTAGTGACTTGATTCGGTTTTAGGTAGATGTTGATTATATACTGTGTAGACTAAGATTCATTCAATAAAGTGAGCTTTTCTCTCATGTTGTTCATGTTCGTTGTTTGTTGTTTTTAGATACTCTTCGAAAGGAAGGAAGTCATAATGACTTTTGATTAATAGGGCTAATGCGTGAAAATATTTCACCCAACACACTCCTGCTGACCAATCTGGGGAACGGTGCCGGTGAAATTCATGATGATGTCGCGAAAATATTGAAACTTCGATCCAACCACTGGCTTGGTATAGTAATCGGCCACCATCTCCTCAGTTGGGCAGTACTTGATGTTAACTTCTCCTCTCTCGATCAGGTCTGTCACATAAAATAGTTTGATGTCAAAGTGTCGGGTTCTCTTGCCCGAACTCGCTTTTCCGTTGGTACCGAGCTTGATAGTGCTCGTGTTGTCTTGATAAATAATATTCAACGTGGTGGAGTATCATGCGAGGAGAATAATGCTTGGAAACGCCGTGTTTGGCAGGAAAGAAATTTAACTTACGAGCGCTCTCGATCACCAAATACTTTACCATGATACGGGGTAGATGTCTGAAAGGAAGTCGATGGTAAGTCGCTCGTGCTCTCTCCTTGATTGTGCGGTTGTTTCGTTCCGCTTCGGGGACATGCTCTTGTGCGTTGGCATAATTCATGCGGATGGGCGGATTTTGCATTGCGGCAATCCGGTCCATTACCGCACGAAACTCGTTGTCGCAACGTATTTCGACAACTTTGAAACCTCCTTGGCAATACACGCCCAACACACTGTTAATGGCACGCTCGTAGTCTTCTGCTCCGGTTCTCGGCATGTATTGTGCCGTGCGATAGTAGATGTTCTTTGAGATGGTGGTCAAAAACTTTAGGCCGTTAACGGTTATACCATTGGCAACGTCGTCTCATGGACGCATCCAGTTCTGCTTTGAACTCCAACTCGAACTGACGACAGATGTTGAAATTGTGTGCCTTGAGATAGTCTTGTCCTCTCGTATCATGGTCATTCTGTGGTCGACAGGGGTTTGGGGTCCTGTTGGAGGACAGACTATCGGACCGTCTGTCTGTCTCCCTTCTGAACACACAGTGTATTCGTAAAAAGGACGGACACGCAGGACACAATGAAAAGACATTATTGAAGACACAACAAAACGCAGCAGTAAGCAGTAAGCATTACAACCTCAATGCAACAAGCAAAGACTTTTCTTGCCGAGGGTCTCCAGCTAGCTTTCATCTTGCATCGCTACTCGTAGACTAGTAGCAGACGAGAATATTTATACAAGAGGCGCTATCGAAAAGTCAAGTTCGAAGAGGGCACTCGAAGGAATTATTAGAAATTACTCAACGGACACAAAAACTGACAAGTCCATAGTGTCTTGGTCATTATACCCTTCGCATACCAGTTTTGAACATGCCGGCCCCCGAAAATGGTACAGTTCCGGCATACGTGGGCATGGCACTCGGCATAACAAGCCAGGAATGGAACCAGCTCGGTTTGGGCGATGATCCTGCAGTGGCCGCCTCGTCGGATCAGGATGTGGTTGCTGAGCGGATTACGGCGTTGCTGCTGATTCGAATTGTCGCATGGATCCAACCCCGGGGAACTTTTACCGACCTCAGCGCTATCACGATCTGTCGCAAACTTCTCGTGAATCCAGATTCCTGGCCTGAGAGCGTGAATACTCAAGTCATAGACCAGCTTAGGCAGTACGTGAAGGTCATTTTGGTAGGATATAACGATGTCCCCTACCACAATTTCGAACATTGTTACCATGTGACCATTTCCACGAACAAATTCATTGATATGATCGTTGGCACGTCGGCCGGTGAACCGAGAGCGTATACTTACGGTTATCGAGATGACCCTCTCATGCAGTTTGTTCAGGTTTTCTCCGCTCTCATTCACGATGTCAAACACATGGGGATCCCCAACAGGCAGTTGGCACTAGAAGACGATGTATTGGCTATACAATTCAACGATCAATCCATCGCAGAAATGCAGAGTCTGTACATTGGGTTTTCTGAATTGCTCAAACCAGATTATGCGCTTTTGCGCGAAACCATTTTCCCGCAAGCCGATGACTATCGGCGCTTTCGAGCGGCTACAGTCAATCTTGTCTTGACGACCGATTTGGCGTCGCCGGAACGAGCTCAACTCGGAAAGTCTAAATGGAAAGAGGCTTTTGGAGATCCATACGAGACAGTAGAACGCAAAGTCCTCAAGCAGATGGAACGGCGGGTGTCATTGAAGTCTTCAGGAAGAAAAACTGGTTTCTTGCCAAGCCGCCGAATGAGCGCCCAGTCGATCATGTCGGAGCTTTCGCTAGATTCTCCGGTAACAACAATGGCTGAAGGGGACTTGGAAGACGACGAGAGCGTTTCCATTTCCCCGGATAATTCCGACGCTGAAGATGATGGGGGTACGCCTTCGTCCCAGCCTTCTTCCCAGGTAGCTATTGCGGGGCGCGTAAAGCCAAACGAGGGAGCCGGCCCTCTCTTCAGGCCTCCACAAACGAACTCTGACGAGGATGACGATGAAAGAATGGCTTCCCGATCAGCTCGGAAAGTAAGGAAAAAGAGTATGGATAGCACTGACATGTCGGATGTGGGTAGCAATCTCAGTGGCATGGCGTTGAAGTTCCATCGCCGCCTATCTTCTATCGGTCCGGGTAGCACAGGTGGGAATGCCAGTCTTGGTTTGTTGCGAACTGTTGATCTTTCCGGTGAGGAGCTTGAAACCTACTCACAAAATAGGGTCGCCCGACCTTCTGCAACCGGGGCCACCACCGACAGCGCTGCTGTGTCGGTCCTGCCCCCAGAAGAAATTGATCAGTTGAGGGAGTCCGTTGTCATGGAAGTCATAATGAAGGCTGCCGATGTCGGGCACAACCTTCAGGGCTGGGATCAGATGGCCAAATGGAGCAACCGCTTGTTTTTGGAGCTGAAGAAAGCATACGTAACTGGAAGGGGGGATGATCCACAAGGTGGATGGTTCAACAACCAAATTGGATTTTTGGAGGCATACTTATTGCCTCTTGCAAGAAAATTGGACGATACCGGAGTGTTTGGTGATACTCGGGGTGCAATCTTTGCGGAAATTGTCGAAGAAAATAAGGAGCGATGGATGCAAGAAGGTGCGTCGTTGACGGCCAGCATTATTCGCGAGGGACATTTGCAATTCCCAGAAGCCGAGTCGGACGAAGAAGTTGATGAATAATTCGCCAATGCTTTCAGTAGAAACATGGTTTTAGTTAAAACGTAAAAGTGTGAGATGGGGATATAGTAGTGCATTGAGATCACTTGTATCCAGTACTCCTACTAGTAGTGTTTAATTTACGGGACTACGAAGTCTAGCTAGATTATTCTTTCTATGGAAGCAAGCCTTTCGGCTTTGCTTCCCCTACTAGCTAGTGCATCTAGAAAATACTTTCTTACTTTCTACGAGCTGCTCTACCAGTAGTAGGGCTCTTGGCCACCGGTAGGCTACTCTCTCTCTCTCTCACTATATATATATATATATATCATATATATATATAGCTTGCTAGTGAGTGGCCTTTGCAAAGTATTTGTCAAGAGAGGAACGAGAGCCCGACCCGGGGTCTGCCTCAGGTGTACTCCTGGTCTGCCTTATTGAGAACCCATGGCAAACCGCGTATCCGTGGGTCTTGCGTTCTCAATGGTCATACAGGAACTGTAGACTACTTTGGTAGTTTGGGCTTAGATAGAGTCCAAAGAGCGTATGTTTTTGAATTTACGACCAGCATCTATTGACTTCAACGAGGTTGGGGGGGTCCTGCCCCGCCATAGGTGTTGACATTCTCTGTTCGCGTTCTTGGTCATTGGGCTGGTCATTATTTTGCGCCTCAGGCATGGGAAAATCAACCCTAAATATATAATATATGCCCCTTCAGGGAACCATCTGAATGTCGTTCTTGGTTCGGCTAAGGAGTGCCCCTGTTGATTTGCAAGATACAAGCCACAAGAAGCTATCCATTCCGAGGATCTTATCTATTATTTATGCATAGTAGATTATGATCATTATTTTCGACGAAGGCTACTACCGTTAGTACATAGCACCGGTACTACCGGTACAGTACCAGCCGACTGGAGGCCTTTGTTGAAGCGTCCATACTACTAGAGTAGAAGTGCACAGTATGTCCCAGTATTCACACGAAACTTCATCCCAAATAATTCATCGCATCTCAGATATCCTTCCTTTCACATGGGCTGTTCATTTTCCCAATAGCGTACCCCTACGAACAAAATTTCAGAATATATTGCAACATGAATCTTAATGGCCAGACTACGCAGCAATCTTTTCAATCGGAACTACGGAGACACGTTGTGCGGGCATCACGGATGTCGAGCCAAACCTGGTGTGAACTTGGTATCTCCGATGACTTGTACCCACACGCCGTTGCATCTTCCAGTATAGAGGTGACCGCGGAATGCGTAACTTCATTGTTACTTATTCGACTCGTCGTTCTGGCGACCCCAAGAAACGTGTTCAAAGATCAGTCTACATCATCTATTTGTCAGACACTCTTAGAGCCGCGCTGCATTACTTCTCTGGTCCCGGTAGTAATTACCGAGAGTGTCATTCAAGAATTGAGAGCGTTTGTGCTATCGATGTTGCGTGGCTACAACAATGTGCCATATCACAACTACAAACACGCATACCATGTCCTCTTATCTTCCAGTACACTTATGGATTTGATTTTACAAAATAGTGCCCCCAGAAAGCCGGGAGGAATATCTACCGATACATCAACCCCATTTGAAGACGACGGCCTCATGCAACTAGCATTGCTATTTTCTGCTCTCATCCACGATACCGAGCACCAGGGTGTACCGAATGCCCAGTTGGTGAACGAAAATCACCCACTTGCATTACAATACAACGATCAATCTGTCGCAGAACAAAGATCTTTGACCGTGGCCTTCTTGGAGCTTCTCCAGCCAGCCTATGATGGTTTACGGGGAGTCATGTTCCCGAATCCAAACAGTGGAGAAGAATACCGAAGATTCCGTGGAGCAGTCACCAGTTTGATTCTTGCTACTGATATATCAACGCCTGCGAGGGGCAGAGAAGTCCGTGAGAGGTGGGAAAGTGTCTTCAAGAGCGTAACTGATGTGCCGCCAAATGCTAATCAAGACACGACCAAGACACGAAGTGGTTTGCCCGTGCTGCCTCCACCACGCGAGCATCCAACTCCAAGTCGGCGCAGACGAAAACTGTTGGCGAGTGCGAATGGCATTGTTCCCAGCATTGGCATACAAGACACGGAAAACAGCTGGATCGACTGCTGTCCCACACCTTCTACGCACTTCCCTAGAAGTACAGCCGGAGTGTCCATGCACGACAGTTTAGCTTTCTGGTGGTTTTCACCCGAACAGCTGACAGAAGATGATGATGATGATTCTTCAGTGAAGACATTCTCGGAAGATGATACAAACGCTGCAGCATCTCTATTCAATCATGACATGACGAACCTGTTAGATGAGGTTGGAAAGAACGATCTTGATGCCAGTATTTCGATGTTTTCCGAACTTGATAGGAGTGCACTGGATGAATCGTCAGCTTTCTCCGACGACTACCCCCACGAGTCGAAAGCTTTTCAATTCAGCTGCTCCACGCTCAGCGATGATAGTTCTCACCCCCTGCTGACATCATCTAGAGTGTTCAGACCAAGGCGTTCCTTTTCGAATAAGAGCTCCGGAGGGCTTTCCAAAGGGAACCGAAAAGGGGAATCGTCGTCGGAGTACTGCGACATGAGCGCATCCGCCGGAAATGACAGCATCAGTTCCAAGCCACGAACTATTTTTGATGCATTTACTGCATGCACGCCCAAACGCAGAGCGAGAAAAGCAGAGATTTTGGTGGATCACATTGAAGCGACAGTGAACATAGGCTCTTCCCATGTTGACTCCGAATCCAGCTTACTTTCGGGAGGACTTACAGCCGACCTCACATGTACTGATGTCTCGTCGGCAAATAACACCCCTGTACCAGCAGGTTTCAATTCCTCCAATACCATTGAGTTTTCTGAGACAAATGATACCTGGGAGCACGAGAGCAACAACGATGATGATGAAGAAGTAGCGTTGAAGGGTGAAGTTGAAGAAGAAATGCCACCGAAAGTCGAAGTTATACGAGCACCGGACGAAGCTCCCGATGAAAAGATTCGGTCCTTGTCTTTGATCGAGCACATTCTTTTGGTAGCCGATGTATCGCATACCATGCAGAGCTGGGATACCATGAACATGTTTGCGCTCCGGCTTTCCAAGGAAATCATGAAGTCGATCAAGAAGGGCAGGTCTGGTGGAATGAAAGATGACCCCCTTGACGATTGGTATTCGAACCAATCTGCATTCTTACACGGGTATATTTTGCCTCTAGCCAAAAGATTGGAACAGACTGGAACATTGCCACCTGCAGAACACAGCTGTTCGGATGGATTCTTATCAAGCCAGATTCAAAAGAATTTGGACCGGTGGCAAGAGAGCGGACACGATATCATAGCACTCTGGCGAAGGGAAAGGGAGAAACGCTCGAACAAGAGAGCGTTGAAAAGGCTCAAAAAGAAAAAGAACCAGAAAGATGCTATGGAGACTCCCACCATGCCCAAGAACAAGAAGATTCCTGCTGAACCGAAAAAATCCAGACGGGGGAAGAAGCACACCAAAGAACCAGAACATGTACAAACCGAACGTCCATCGATCCCCGCGACAAATACGCGGCCTTTTACTTTGTCGTCGGCCGAGGGTGGAGATCTTGACGGGAAAGTCCATTAGTCCCAAGCACGCAGGGAACCCGGTAGGTGGGGCGATCAATGAAAGATAGTAACCGGTAGATTCATGATTCTTTTGCATACCCACTTTCTACCGCCTTGTTTTTTGTTGGTGCACAATTCGTTCACAATCCTCTCTCGTCAATTCCCTCAGCTTCTTGACTACCAAGATCTTGGGACAATGTAGGTCCACATCGTACACGCCTGGGTATTTCTCTCGGGCTTGGGCCTCCTGGTCGCTCAGGACAGTATGAGTCCACCATTCGAGGTTCACAAGGCCAGTAGTGACGTCCTTGGTGGTGGTCAACAACACATCATAGAAGTTATCTAAAGAGTCTCCTCGCGTCGGCTGACAAAAAATTGCCACCCCTCCGACTCTCAATGATCGCAGAGTTGTGATAGCTAGTGCGGCATGAAATTCCTGAAAATGAGTACAGTCTGACACCAGCACCACATCGTAATAAGAATAAAGTTGCGAGGAAGAGACCGATGGTTCCAGATCGGCGGTCCAAAGGAGGAGTTGTTCGGATACATCCAAGGCATGGTAAGGGTGTTTATTGTCTTTGCAAGTCGAAAGCTTTGTCAGCATCTGATTGATCCGGTTGTTGAGGACACCGTCGGGATGACCATCTGTGAGCATCACTTGAACCTCTGATTGACAACCATTATGCTCTTGTTGGACTAAGCGTAGCCCTAGTGCGATAGCAGCTATCCCAGCCATTCCTGTGCCCAGTTCTAGAATACGCCTCGGCGAGGCTTGGCGAAGGGCACGAAAGTCGTTGTAGTGATGATACAACAGGTGGGCAAGAGTGCGCTCGCTATCCCAGACACAAACGTTGCCGGTATTGTCTACTCCCGTTTTTCGATGGCTAACGAGATCGTTCAAAGATAATCGGCGGCTTCCTTCTTGAGGCTCCCTTGTCCAAATACTGCAACGTGAATCCAAGGCATATTCGTAGACCGTGTACGTTGTGGTCGAAGATTTTTCTTGCACCAGCAGTGTCACCACGTTCGGATTCTTGTCCTCCACTACCAGCAACGAAACAACATGGTTGCACATCTCGTTGAGACTTTCGAACCAAGTTTTGTGCGGCGGACAATCGAGAATATCGACGCACTGTCCCTTTGGATAGACAGCCGCCACTCCCAGGCAGGCGACACTCAGTCGACTTTGATTCTCGTGTGTCGATTGTTTGGCGTCCCATCGGAGCAGTTTCAGCTGGGAAGTAATTTCAGATCCAGTACAATTGGCAGGGCGTCTCTCTAGCAATTGATAGCCAGGAAAGCGATGGATACTGTGCTGCCGCGAGTTGGCAGCCGACGACTGATGAGCCTTCTGCAGCAAGGCATTTCGGAGGATCGACCAACGAGCCTTGGCCCGATCCTTTGTACCGCTAAACTTGCTATCACTGCTACGAGTTGTAGCGGGCGGGGTGTTCTCCCCGTTCCCTGGCAGTGCCATTTCCGTTGTATTTGCTATGCTATAATAGCTGCTTCAACTGAGATGGGGTACAACCACTTGTGGTGCTTTGACATGTGGCGCCCGTCATGCCATTGTCATTGTTCATGGTACATACAGGAATCAACAGATTTCGAAAATATGGATTGACTCAGTCGACTGAGAAAGACTTTCTTCCGACCTCGAATATGGACCTCTCAACCGCATGATGTCTCTGGAACAAAACGACCAGCGGCATGCCTTACGCTGGAAAGAAAAATGGCATCATCACCATGAAAAAAATTATCAACAAGACCACCCTTCTCCGGGCCCCATCTCATCATCATAACCGAGGGCGTCGAGGATCGATGAGAGTGTGCGTGATGAACCGCTCATTCTTGAAGCCGAATTGAGACAGATTTCGGTTATCTCACCGACACCTGGCCGTCGTGGCAACGAGGATGAAAATAGGAATAATGATAATAATTGTCACTAACAAAATGACCTACACGTCGAAATGGGTGCTCAAACTAAACTAATAGAAATTACCGTTTGGAAACTTAGTTTCTGCATCCAGGGCATCCAGGCTTGTCACCGGGCTTGGGGTTGGCGGCACGCTCCTCGGCTTGAGCACGCTCTGCCATCATGATGGCGAAGCTGACGTCTCCACGAAGAGGGTCCTTGTATCGACCCTCACCGGGGTAGAATCCGGAGCAATCGGGCGAGTTTCCATCCCAAGTCTCGAAGGGGTTGAAGTTGTTGACAGTGCGCGGCGAGTTGGGGTCCCACTTGTTGTAGACACCCACCTTGGCGTCGTTGTCCCTAATGGTTTAGAAATCAAGAAAAATGGTGTCAGCCGACAAATTGTTGGTCGAAAATAATTTATTGATATCGTGTCCACTAAGAAGCTGACTTACCAAAGTTTTCCATCCATCTGACCGTATTCCATGAAAAGTTGGGTTCCGACAGTGCGGGGGACCTGGACAGGGGCGAAGGCCGAAGCGGCAGCAATGGTAAGGGCAATAATAACGGACTTCATCTGCGGGTGACCGTCGAAAAGAAAAACAATGGTGAGAAATGTTTTGAGCTGTGAAAATAATGCGGTTGACGACATGTCCATCCCAGATAGATTCGGGAGGCATTGCCAGGCGATCACCCCCACAGAGGAGACTGATAAGGAAAGGAATATCCAAACAATCGTCATGCTACACATACCTTTTCTTTTAAAGTGGTGGAGGAAATTGTGACCTACTCGTCCAAAAAGATTTCAACGACCTGCCGACACCTTTTTTCGAATGAAGTACGTGGTTTCAGTTCAGACGTCGCCCCGACCAAGTACGTGTGGGGTATCTTTTTCGAACGTAGCTCTACGTAGATTTGTACTGGGATTCGCTATCGCGAGCAGCTGCCAAGGCGCGCCACGCAGAAGATTTTCGTCTGGTGCCAACGGTTCGGTTAAAGACGTGACTCGAGGTATCGACGTTCAAAATAGTACAACTTCTACACAATTCGTGACTTAATTTCTCAGGGTCCATCTGCACCACGCAAGCGAGAAAGATCCACAGACATTCTGTTCTTCACGAGTACAAGTACGCACGAGGTTGATCTTGGCATCAAAAGTTCAGTTTATTAGTGCGGCATCTCGCTTGTTCTACTGATAAGAGTGCTGCTCGTAGTACAGTAGAATTTGAAAAGAGCTCATTTTTCCTGGCTACCGTGTGGTACTAGTAGTGGCGACAAAAGAGGGATTGCAAGTACAGCTGTGATGACGCCCGACAAGTGATTGACAAATACCATGAAGAATTTTCTCGTGAGACCCGTGCGTGATGGCCTGTTACGATATATTTATGAGGATGCTATCCGGGGTAAGATCTAAGCTCAGTCACGCTCATCGCTCTACAGAGATACGAAGTAGTCTACTAAAGCGACACCCCAGTACTCAAGAGAAAAAAACGTAATAGAAGAGTTTATGCCCGAAGTAACTTGGGATATGATAATCGACTCGATCGGTCCGTGGTGGACTAGTTGGTAGAGCGGCAAGAGGTAGCACAGCGCGGCCGCTCTCGTTGATCAACAAATAATAGAACAGAGGATTGCTCGAAGCATCTTTAGTGCTCAGTCATTCTTGTGAGTGTGCAAAGTGCATGCCGACAACTCGTGATATTATTTCAGTACGAAGTAAATTTGTACAGATGGGCAGCAATTTACCTTTCGATGGTCAAAAGTGATGTATGGCTCCAGACACCCACTCTGTGAAAGGATCACCGTTCCACAAGGCCAAAAACGACAATCGGCGCACTTTGTGTATTTCAGCACGTGGAACCTCTCTTTCAAAATGGCATGCAAAATCGACCCGCCTGTATGCAAGGCCATGGACAAAGGTGACTGTTGATGATTGGATCGTCCTCGGGCCACGAGAGTTGGGTTGTAGAGTCGGTCCACCTGGTGATAGATTCGAACAGATCTCTATGAAAGCGATGGTCAGCATCCATGGGCCCTTCTAGAATTGGATCCGTGTGGCTCCATCCCTTGTACAACTTAAGAACCACAGGATTGTCGTCACGAAGTATCTTGTTCAATTCGTTCGCAAATTGAACTGCCCCAACACTTGGGGCCGTCTTGTCAGCTGTTCCATGATAGATGCAAATGGGAGGTAGATGGTCGTCTAGTTTTCGATTTTCGCGTTGACACTCGAGGGTCAGTAGATATGGATCAAATCCTTCCTTTTTGCCACCAAATATTCGATCGACTAGATCTCGTCCGAGTCCATGTTTCAAAAAAGTTTCTTGCATCGCTTGAAGATTGTACGGCGCTGACAAAGATAGGAAACCTTTGATCGTTGTGGGCGACCACGTTAGGTCGATGCCAGTTTTCTTCACCTCTCCTTGCCTCAATTCACCGGAGTCATCATTTGTGATCTCAGCTTGATCCTTTTCTAATTGCAATCTCATTGCCATGCGTAGAAGTGCAGTACACACAACATGGCCACCAGCTGATTGTCCAGCCAGGACCACTTTCTCTGGATCTCCCCCATATGCGGCAATATTCCTCAGGGTCCACTCGACCGATAACTCGACATCCTCAACCATGGATGGAACCGACGCCCAAGGATAGTTCCTCATATCAGGAATAACGACCACAATTCCCGCTGCCGTCAACGCGCGTGCCAACAGGGCTCCCCACATTTTGTACCCAATGATCCAAGCTCCGCCGGTGAAGAATATCAAGACAGGAGCCCCGAGAAGCTCTCTAGACTCATCCTGCGCTGAAAAAGGTTTTACAGAATACACATCCAAGGTTTGTCGGCAAGAATGGCTTCCGAATGGAACGGAAGTGCGATGGGCTGCGACAAAATAATACCAAGCAAATCGAACGAAGCCGGGCGCCAAGCAGACCACAAAGCAGGTTAATCGAATGCCATCCCAAAATAGTAATGGAAAGGTCCAGCATAGAAATGGTAGAGTTGATTCCATTTTCCTCTCGAGACACTTCCTCTAAAACTGACGTCTTCAACAAAAGAAAGGTCAAACGCATCTCCCTCGTTGCGGTCGCGGGTCGCGGAGCCATTCGTGTACAGTACAATATGTCGGCTGGGTCGTGGAACGAACCGGGAAGCGGGGCTCCATCGCGGACGGATCCTACCGGTACCAGTACACTACCGGTACAGTATGACCCACCGATGCATTGATTGGTTGATGATTCACCCGACTGCTGTGCTTGATCGATTGTGTCGATTGTGATGATTGATCATGACTGTTGTATGTACAGTACCAGTACTTGTACTGCTGTGGGGTCCCTACCGGTAGTGAAACAACCTACACACAACGCACCCTGTCCGATATCTCCATTAAAACCTAGAACAAGAGTCAGTTGTTCAATGAAACGTCCAAGTAAATGCTTTTGCTCATCAGTTATCGTGCTGCCTCCAGTCGAAGTTCATAGGTTGGTTCCCCGACTAGATCATACTTTCTCTCAAAGTTGGTCCATGCTACCGTCACATTTGTACGGTGTAGTGGACCTTGTTGGGCCGAGTTTAAATAGACGAATGCGGGATTTATTAGAAAGATCTACCTTTTGCAAGAATGATTTTTTTGGATCGCTGAACTTTCGTCCAGCGATCTCCAAAAGTTCATCAGTATTCCACTTCTGATAGTAGCCAAGATCCAATTTTTGGTACTTAGGCAGTTGAACTTTCAATGATACATCCATGCATGAGGATGTATCAATGCCGCTTGACATTCAATTAGGTCTCAAAATTCATCCTGTGGCAGTTCCAATAACCAAACTGCCATTGAAATATTCATTATCCGAAACGATAGTTTTTGTTCACGAGTCGCGAGTCCCTACCTCTAGGGATCCCGACTCGCGGACAAACGGACAAAGGTCAGACACACATCGACTCTCCCTTTCATTCGCAGGCAAGAGAAGATCCAAAAAAAAGAACAAAACATTCACAGACTGCGCGCGCGTCGCAGCAACACAATAGTAGCCAAGATCCAATTTTTGGTACTTAGGCAGTTGAACTTTCAATGATACATCCATGCATGAGGATGTATCAATGCCGCTTGACATTCAATTAGGTCTCAAAATTCATCCTGTGGCAGTTCCAATAACCAAACTGCCATTGAAATATTCATTATCCGAAACGATAGTTTTTGTTCACGAGTCGCGAGTCCCTACCTCTAGGGATCCCGACTCGCGGACAAACGGACAAAGGTCAGACACACATCGACTAAACTCCGAACTTCGATGTTTCAAAAAGTATGTAGTCCGGACCGGGCCTGCCTACAGTAAGAAGATGGCACTTGACACCGACCCAACAAAACGCACCACTGCGCGCCGTGATTCGTGATGCCAAAGCGACTTTCTGTGTTCTTGTTCGTTACCAGCTGCCATGGTTGTCCTTTGGATGACAACGACGATAGCTAGCTGGTGAAGGCGACCCTTGGCAACACTCTTTGACCATAACCAACAAATTAGCTCCCGAGACCAATAAAGCAACATTGTCTAGAAATGATGCTGCGCTCTTCGCCGACGCTCTTGCGAGGGCGTCTTCTTCTGCAGAACATTTCCACCTCGACGTCGACGACGACGCGTTCATTTTCCGCGCCGCAAAGTGTCAAGATTGTTGAAGTCGGCCCCCGTGATGGCTTGCAAAATGAATCGGGTCAAATATCTACCGATCAAAAAGTGACCTTGATTCAGCAGCTGGCTGGGGCTGGGTGCTCGTTCATTGAGGCTGGGGCATTTGTATCGCCAAAATGGGTCCCCCAAATGGCAGACTCGGGAGAAGTCCTGGAGAAACTAAACTTTGAAAATATCCAGCAACGACCGACACTGTCCTGCCTTGTACCGAATATCAAAGGACTGGAGCAAGCCCTTCAGTATCGCGATATGGTGGATGAGATTGCCATTTTTGGCTCGGCGAGCGAAGGATTCTCGCAGCGAAATATTGCCTGCAGCATTGACGAATCTATAGAAAGATTTCGGGTCGTCGTCGAAAAGGCAAAGGAATATGATTTACCAGTTCGGGGCTACATTTCTACCGTGATTGCTTGTCCCTATGATGGACCGGTCGCACCCGTTCAAGTCACCAAGGTTGTGGAACAAATGATGGCATTGGGATGCTACGAGATTTCACTCGGTGATACCATCGGAGTCGGCACACCCGGTACCATGCTCAAAATGTTGGATGATGTGTTGGTATGTAAATAGTTGCCATATCGATCTTGCAGTCGATCTTCGTTTACATGTCGATTCTCACCAGTGTCTTCCTCTTGCTGCTACTGGTGCTACCAATGATGCGTCTTGTTCTCTAGCTTGTAGCGCAACCGTCTCAACTGGCCATGCACTGTCATGACACGTTTGGACAAGCATTGGCAAATATTCTTGTTGGCTTGGAGAAGGAGATCATGACGATCGACTCTTCAGTCGCAGGACTAGGTGGTTGCCCCTACGCCAAAGGTGCCTCTGGTAACGTAGCGACGGAAGACGTTGTTTATATGCTGTAAGTAAGATACCGACATGGGTGCGCGGGACGATTCTCCACACCTTATTCTGATACTACTGTAATGAACATGAACACAGTGATGGCCTCGGACTATCCACGGGGATCGATTTGGAAAAAATGGCGGGCATTGGAAATGAAATCTGCCAGGTCCTCGGTCGGACGAGTCAAAGCAAGGTTTCAAAAGCGTTGATTGCTCGCCGAAAATCATGACACGGACAGTCTGATTCATACTAAATAATTGTATTAAACGGTAGCTTTTGTCGGAACTACCGTATGAAGATATGCTACAGTACCGTATTCCATTGGTCAGGACCGTGTATTGCTAGTGGACTACAGAACTGTCGTCACATTCGAAAGTGGAGAGAGTAAAACAACATGCTATTAGAGAACGAGTACCACCAGCTACGCGTACCGGTACTTCAGTCAGCGGATGTACGATCAGCGGACGGACGAAAAAACTTTTTTCGTCCGTAAAAAAGGATGGAGGATGGAGGATTTGAACCCCCGACATTCCGCATGCAAAGCGGACACTCTACCCCTGAGCTAATCCCCCTTATCTTTCTACGACCCATTTCAAGATATAAATACAAACATTATATTTTTTCGTACTGTACAGGTACATACCCCTCAATAAGATTTCAACGAGAGGTATGGACCTAGAGCATAATTCGTGCAGTCTAGCTACCAGACTAGCATAGCATAGAGCAAGAAAAAATCACTTATTCCAATGATATCATCATCACAGACAAGTTATTCCTTTCTTCGTATCCGAGCAACAAAGAATCCATCACAATAACGGAGAGATCCCGGCAGATGACCAGGAAGGATACGAAGCCAGCCATTTTCGTCGATAGCTTCGTCGAATCCTGGTATCTCTCCAGGCTGGAAAGGAACCGTTTCAATGGTGGGCCCTTCTTCACGAGCAAGCAGGCATTGTATCTGATCTTCGCTCTCTGATTTTAGCAATGAGCATGTTGCGTATACCATGACGCCCCCAGGTTTGAGCAGCTTGTCGACGACATGGGTGGCAAGTTCTCTTTGTAACGTCGTTATTTCCTGCAGGTCGGGAGACTTTTGTAGAACGTCTGGTCTTCGGCTTCCAACGCCAGTTGCACTGCAAGGAGCATCCAAAAGGACTGCATCGACACCATCACCTTCTGTGAGTTCCCATTCTCGTCCATCTCCAACCACAATTTCACATCGTTCCAGCATTCCAAGTCGCTCGAGGTTCTCCCTCAAGGGCTTAGTCCGACGACTGCTCAGTTCTACCGCCGTTACTCGCCCAAACCCGAGTGAAATTAGTTGTGCCGTTTTACCACCAGGTGCACTACACAAGTCCACAACATGAAGCGCGTGTGGCTTCTTGCCATCTTGTGTGATCATCGTATTGTAAAGTGCTATCGCCGGCAGCGAGGCGGACGGATCCTGGACCCACCACTCGCCTTGATCGTATCCAGGCCATCTCGAAACAATCGATGATTCCAGTTCTGGAACTCGAATGGATCCATGCTCCAATAATTCAGCTTCATCAGCGACCGACAAAGCATTGAATTCTTCTCGTATCCGTTCCCTTTTGACTTGTCGGTCTTCCTCGGTGGTTAATCCGTCATAGTTCGTAGTGATGAAAATAGGGGACTGCGACATGCACGCCTCGACAATTTTCTGCGTCGATTCTTGTCCATAGCTTTTGATCCATGCCTGTGCTAGATCTGATTTGACATTATCCAGTATTGTCGTCTTTTCGAGGAGTTCATCGCCTTCCCTATCGATCTGTCGGAGAACGGCATTAACAAATTTGATCTGTCCTTCCCTGACGAAACAAAAAATTAGCATGCAGAATCGATTGAATGTGCATCATGAACAATATTCAAATTTGGGACCAGCATCATGTGAACTTACGCGACGCTGATGGTCGGATGGTTTCTCAATACTTCGACAGTCTCTTTAATCGCCGCGTACGAAGGGGTATCCAGAAAAAGTACCTGAGTGGCACCGATGCGCAAGGCTGCTTCGCACAAGAAATCGGAAGCTTTCTGCCAAAGGCACGAAAAATATTCGAACCGATCATTAGCAAACCGTTGACGAACGGAACGAGAAAAATATGAAAAATGGCAAACCGAATCATACCTTTTTGGCGTTTCGGTTATGGCTCAGCTTCTTGATTATCTTGTCGATTTGTCCCTGCCGCCGCTCGGCGGTTGCTAGGAGCAATCTAGCAAATGCCCTATCTCGGCCTTCCAGAGACTTGTATTCTGGATCGTTTTCAAGAAGGCGGAGAGCAATTGTAGATGGTCGTCTCGAGCTTTCGTGCAGGGCAAATGTTGCTGTCGATCGGCTTGATGGACTAGCCTTTCTCTTTGGATTTCTAGGTTCTCTTGCGGTGGCATCGGTTCGGGTAGACTTGGAAGCCACAGCATGGGTGGTAGCGTGAAGTCTACTTGTTGTACTGTAGCGGCAGACAGGGTATGCAAAGGTACCGACGTCGATGTCAAAGCCCACCAGGACGATGAGAAACCACACTACGCGTATTGTCGAGTATCCATGCACCATCGTCTTGATGGATCAGATTCATCTCAAGCCGCTGCGCTACGATAATGAGTATCATACTCGCTTATTGATAGCAGAGCGCCTTGGCCCTTGGCCAGTTCGAAGTCTTGCAGCCGATGATGATGATTCTTCTTCATTCATTCATTCATTCGCCATACCAGCAGGTGCCAGATGGAAAAATCATCAGGCAGATGAGCGAGGCAGCCCAACCCCAAGTTGTGTTCGCACCACCCGAGCAGGTTCCGGTTGGTACCAGTACGCACAGTACGTGTACCTGTACTGTACCGTACAAGTGCTGAACTGTAGACTGGAGTTAGTACATAAGGTACAATGCAAAAAAGTAAGTGATGTCATCATTATGATGCACCTGCGATATGATGACGACGAACCCTAAAGTGAAAAGTACGCATGTTCATATTATTTAATGAAATGATAGCAACTCAGATGCACGCTTAAATAGAAGAGGGCAGTTGAGACGCGTTTTTCTTTTGCCCAGTTTAACATCCTGACGCACTAAAGAATACACCAGATGACGCATTTCAATACATAAGGGCATACCGCGCCACTCTAAATCGTTGCGAGTGACGCCCGCCGACGTCCCTTCATATTTTGGCCAACTCGTTCTGAACTAATACTCATTCTTCATTCTTGGTCTTCTGTTTTCTGCATCATCGTCACCAACCACATCATCACATCACCAAAGACAAAGAAGACGAAGTCAATCCTCGTGTCGATGCCCTCATAATTTTCTTTCAAAGCAATTTAGAACAAGATTTCATTTTTTGACGAAGCAATGCAAAAACACGAAGAAAGTTCAACACACCGGGGTTGCGAGTCCCCGACCGAGAGTCAAACTTCGACCGGTTCGGACTTCACCGATATCTACTCATACATGGGAGAGAAAGATCTGGGCTATCTTTACGCAGAGATCATGCAAGTTTGCCAACCATTCTATGCTTTGCCGGTTGATTCTGGAGGCCAATCCATCAACATTCCTCCAAGATTAGAAGATGGCCTCCGCCAAAAAGAATCATCTGAACGAGCATACAGTGGTCAAGAAAATCCTCAAGATTCTATGAATTCATCTTCCCAATGTATTTCGCAAATTTTCTTGAGCCAGACGAATTCTCATGCTTTTCATCAATTCGATGATCAATAGGCTAGAGTTGGGTCAGTGGACGCCCACATCATAGGAATGGCTTCTCTGAACAGCAACTCCCAGGATGCCGTAGATCCATTAGATGATTCGTTTCAAATTCTGAGATCACGAAATCGATCATGAATTTGAGGCAGAGTCAAGCTTCATTGTAGTAATAAGTTTCGCCAGCAGCCTCTAAAGCTATGGTAATACTATGCTATAAACTATTTGCTCTTTATCCTTGTCTTGGGTTTTCTCAAGATATCAACAAATATTATGCTGGTTCTACACTAGTAGTCACTATGTATGCAAATAACGATGATATCACCTACTTCGGGGTAGTCCTTATGCTCGTGGGCAGTAGTCATGCATCAACCCCCCGCTACTCCTACGAGTGACAGGAGCATACAGAGTCACTACAATATGCGGTTGCGGAAATTACAAAACGCCAAGGGGTGGCAACATCTGCAACAGCCCCGACTGGCTTCCATGGCAGTACAAGCTTCTAGCTAGAGATGAATAACGACCAATTTTTGGGTGCTGCGCTTCCAGCAGGGTCAACATGCGCGTTTCGAGAGGCTTTCTCGACGATCAAATCTACTAGTAAATAGTAGTAGCAAATAGTGATATCTCTCTACTCTGGAGGAGGGTAGAGAGGAGATGCTGTCACTCTACAGTAGCTAGGGGTGGGAGTAGAGAGACACCTATCGGATTGTTGGTCTTCATAATTTGGCTCCGACGATGTAATAGTATCATAATATCATTCCTAGAGTAGCTTTAGACGACTCTACTAGAGTAGTAAAAGGCCTTCGCGCTTTCAGACTTTGGCCACGATCAACTACCAGATGCAAATTATGAGCGTCAGCTGTTTTCGGTGCAGTTTTCCGTTTGTCCAATGTGACGAATTCTGACTAATGAGTTTTGCTATTTAACGAAATGTGTCCTCTCGTCACTGACGTAAGATGGATGTTTGCGTCACATCATGCGCACGCACGGTACTACTGTAGGAAAAACAACACCTTGTTTCGACCAGATGGCAGAAGCGGGATGCCGGCTGCTGTGATTTCGATTATCACCAAACAAACGTACGAAACGCGACCTCAACTTCAACACTCTATTGAGCCAGCGGGCGCAGTGGCGACGAGGCGCGGGAGGGATGAGGAGACGACGGAGTCTTGGGGAATAACGTGGATTCCTGCAGACTCCACCTCTCTCACGCGCGCCTTGTTCTCCGCACCTCCACGTGGAATACCTCATCTCCATAAGCTATCTACAAGTCCGTATATCCTTATGTACTTGGTCTATGACAGAGCGTGTGATCCCCGATTTGCCGTTATTTTCGAGTAAATTTCGAATTACTGGCTCATCGGGGAAGTGCTCGCCCGTACCCTTGGTGTGGGTGGGTGGGAAGCGATCACTCTTTCGATTGCTCGCCGTCCTCACTCATCTCTGCAGCCTGCGCCATTTCTTCCGCCCATCTACCAATCAGATTCATTTGATGGCGTCATCATTACTCCGTCTGTCAGGCGTGCGCCTTCCATCAGAAGCTCCTTCTGCCTCCGTCTGGCCGGCTGTCGAGTCAACGACGGAGGGCAAGCAACAACAAGAGAAAGAACACCCACCGGGTGATGGACGGACATTGCACGTAATTTGGACTGAGGACTATCGGAGGGCTTACCCCCGGGTACGTAGGTAGCTAAAATTTTATAAAGGAAAAAGGAAGAAAAAGAAAGGAAAAGGCATCTGGCTTGGTGGAAGGACGTATTAATATTGCAATTCAAGATCAGGTAAGTCTAATTATTTATTTTTCTTTTCTTCGCTGGATTCCAGTCCGGGAATCTCACATCGCTTTCCATTTTATTTTCCAGCATTATTTCGGCCCACCGCTTCCGCATCATATCAGATCGCACTGTTGTTTTCCGGTCACCAATATTATAACCTTCTGGAACTTCCCAGAATGGATATCGCTCTTGCTCAGGCTTCATGCAGTATTCTGCTGCGTTGCTAGCAGCTGTTCGCTTGTGCATTGGCCCAATTTTTTCCCATCCGCATTGACTATTGTTTTATATTCCTCCTGAAGCCAGATTATATATTACTACCCGACGAATTCATACTTGAATCTGTCAGTTCCAAGATTGATGGGCAATAACAAAGATGCCCGATGCCAACAAGTAAAGTCATCAAAAGTAGAATAATAAGTGTCACAATCACGATATATTCATTGGATATGTAACAGCACGCGGCTACAGAGTGTAAGTGTAACAACAACACTACAACGCAGGACTGAGGAAGTGGTCCCACTAGTCAAAGCATCAGCTGACAGCGTGCATACGACGAGACTGCACCCTCCTATCGGTACGTGCACGGAGATTTCAACGCGAATGATCCGATCGATTTCTTCAATTTGGAATTTTCCCGCCCGCAAAATGACCCTCGCTCATCACGTGTTACACTACGATACATATTGTGTACGGTCGGGGTGCTCCGCCTACAAGTACCGGTGTGGTACTCCCTATTTCATTGCATCAATTGTTTTCCTTTTCTTCCGTCCGCACATCTCGTACAATACAGTAATATCAATCTACTGTTCCGCCATTCGACAACTCAAACGAGGTTGAAAGGTCGCGATCATACAAACGGCCAACTCTCCAGTCTTCCCATTGAGATAGTAAATGAAATGAAATTCTTTCCTTAGAAGGAAAGCAGTGTTGAAACGATGGTGAAGTACCGAACAAAGGATTTCAACAAGTTTGCTTGGGCTTCCCGGTTGACGGCTCCAGTCATCAAAGTTGATTTGATCATCCAATGCAAGGATTTGCCAAAGAAGGATCTACTGAGTCAAGCCGATGCATTTTGCGTGTTGTGGCAAGTTCCGAATGGTTACAATCCAACGATTGTCAAAGGGATGCCAACAAAATTGCCAGGGCGTCAAGAAACCGAGAAAGGAAGAACCGAAGTCGCCAGAGCTTGCATGGACCCCACATTCAAACACAAATTCCGATTGGAATTCACTTTCCATGAGGAGCAGACGTATATTATTCGGGTTTACGACGAAGATTTACGCTATGCTACCGATTTGAAGGAGCATGATTATCTTGGAGGGTGTGTATTTTCTTTGGGGCAATTGATGGGGGCCAAGGGCTGCACATTAGCCAAGAAACTTGCACGAGACAAGTCGTATATGATTGTATTCGGTGACGGTAAGTGATCATTGTATTTCGAAATCGAGGCTGGGTTACCTTTTTTACGGTTCTCACCGCTTCGTTTAAAAAGAAATCATTGAGACGAAAGAAGTCTTGGAGTTTCGATTTTCATGTCAGGATTTAATCAAAGAACAGAGTCTTATTGACCAGTCAAAAGTGTTGGATAAATGCAATCCCTATTTCCGATTAGAGAGACTAAATCGAGAAGATCAGAGCTGGGAGGTGGTGTGGAAGTCGGAAGTCGTAAAGGATTCGCTCAATCCTACGTGGATGGAGTCACGGCTTCCCTTGCAACTTCTTTGTAATGACAAGCAGGATAATCCACTGAAAATCACTATTTGGGATTACGAAAAGCACTCGGCATCCCACGATCTTATGGGTTTTGTTGAATCGACCGTAGCAGAGCTTGTGGCTAAGGCTAAGGAGAATACTATTCCGGTATTGTTGGTCAAACGAGAGAAGAAGAAATGGTTTGGAGGTTCCAAATTAAAGACAGTTGGCCTGCTCAAGGTGCTCAAATCATCGGTCGTGACCATTCCGAGTATGCTGCAATATCTTAGTGGTGGATGCTCGCTTGATGTGATGGTTGGTATCGATTGTACCGTTGCGAATGGGGAAAAGGGAAGCGAAAAATCTCTCCACTATGCCGCATCACATTGGTTAAATGATTATCAAGCTGGTATTCAAAAACTGGGAACGATATTGGAAAACTTTGCTCGAGGCAAGTATTCCAATATGTGGGGTTATGGTGCAAAAATCAAAGATGAGGAGAAAGACATCCACCTAATGTCAGACCATATATGCTTGGGAAAGGAACTATTACAAGTCTATGACAAGTGCGTTGTCGATAATGCAGATATTGCTTTTGGACCAACAGCCAATCTTAAACCATTGATCCAAGCTGCAACTTTCCGGACAATACGAGCCTCGAAACGACGGCAGTGCTACACCGTCCTTTGTATATTCACAGCTGGGAAGGTAGACGATCTTCAAGAGACAATCGATCTGATTTGCACTGCAGCCGAAGACGCACCATTGTCGATTGTGATAATTGGTGTGGGTAACAGAGACTTCAAGGCGGTGGAAAGTCTGGTGGGTGACGAAACTGGGCGTCTGCGGGATTCTCGGGGAATTCCAATTGCCAGAGAAATTGTGACTTTTGTTAGCTTCAAACAATTTGCAGGAAACGCGACAGAAGTTGTGGCGGAAGCCCTGAAGGAAATTCCCGAACAGTTCGTGACGCATTTTGTGAATAATGGCACCAAACCTTTAGCTCCAGTGCCGGCTCCAGACTTCAGCGCACTCGCAGCAGCAGCGGTGACGGGGACCGTGCATAGGAACGGCAAGAAATCGAGAAATGAGCAGTCACGAAGTCGAAGCACAAGCCCTGTGCCGAATGGCGCCGTGAATGGCACAAAGTCCCGTAGAAGTAGCAAACGATGAGCAGCAACGCAGTCATTTCTAAAGTTTCTCTTACCAGCCAGCTTTTGCAACAGCTTCAGGCATTCATAATCCTCCAAGGCTTTACTTCATGTGCATTGCTACTCGTAGTTTTCGTACTTCGACCATGCATGATGATCGCTGATGATGATTCTTGCTATGTCGGAGGTCATAAATCATATTATTATGTAACCTCTCGCCCATCACCCAACAATTGAACCGAGGTTTCAATCACGAGTTCGTTCGTGGCGGGAAGCCACTGATACGATATGCTTTTTCGACTATACCGGTACGGTATGTACCGTACCGCATCGATCTCGACATCATCACTCACTCTCATCTCCAGTCCCCGTGATAAATTTGTTTTGTGCAGCATTGCATCTGTTCTGTCGGTGACAACTGATCTTCTGAGCGAGCTTAGCCTGTTGATTCCTAGAGTTGTCCGTTTCAGGATCTGTCTGGCGTAATTCGTACGCTATCCAAGGCGTCAATCTCCGTCGACCAACGTCCTCGTTTGACAAGGATGGTAGAAGAAACAAATGACTCGTTTGAGTTCTCGCCGCGGCATCAGAGGGTTGCTGGTTGGTTATCGCTTCTAATAGCTCTTCTGATGCTTGTGCTTGGATGGAGTCTCCTATTAGTCCCAGAAACGGTCGTCAAGGCGCTTTTGGACTACTCGGAAGAAGAAAGGCACTCCTACAATGCAGAAGTTGTGAAGAGCGTGACGAGAATGGCCGCGGGTCTGTTTCTCGCACAAGGATTCTCTTGTCTTGTGCTGCTGAGTTCGATATTCCAAGCCACGTCGGATCGAAAGAATCCTCCCTTCTTTGTTTACTCGAGTCGACTCGCGATCTCCATGCAGAGTATTACAGGACTTTGCTGGGTCGTCGTAGGGCTCATTGACGATCATTTGAACGAAATCGGAGAAAACAGATACCGTCGAAAGACTTTTGGGCTCCTTGTGGTTGGATTCGGGGGGTTGGGGTTGTCCAGCTTTGCCCTAATGTTTTCTTTTTGGCCGATGGAACCATCGTTGGCAGGTCAGAACAACAATACCCAAGAACACGAAGATCAAAACAGTCGACAGCAGAATGACAGCCCCGATACAGAACCGCTTTTAGGCACCGATGAGGTCAACCAAGAACAGCACGAGGGTACCGGCTACCGGCTACTGGAGGGAGGTGGCGACGTTTCCAATACTCCTAGTGCTCCAGAAGATTCGTCGGATTCTGAGTCCTCGTCAGAGGGTACTTCGAGGGTCCGAGGAACAATGCGGTTGCTGAAACTGGCTAAACCAGAGGTACTTTACCTCTACATTGGTTGCATCACTTTACTTGTCCGCCTTCCTTTTTCCTTGAGTATTCCACATTTCGTGAGCACTACACTGGGAGCACTTGGCCAAGGCGACTTTGATCGAGCTCGTGGTGAAATCTTATGGTTGTTCATTTTAGGGACAATCGATGCTTTCTTGGACTTTTGGTGCATCTTCTGGTTCGGCTATGCTAATCAACGGATTGTTCGGGGGGTCCGAATCGATACCTTTGCAGCAATTATGCGCCAAGAAATCGGATTTTTTGACAGACATACCTCGGGAGAGCTAGCATCGAGGCTAAATTCAGATTGTGGCGAAATGGCAGGTGATCTTACTTGGTTCTTTCGTTTCAGCATTGAGTCAGTTGTGCGGATTACGGGGATTACTGTGTACATGTTTGTTCGTTCTCCAAAGCTGGCGGCGTGTGCATTGAGTATCGGTCCCATTGTTGCCGCGGTGAACAAGTTTTATGGAAACTGGTTGAGCCAAAATTCTCGAAAGGTGCAGGATGCCCTAGCCGCCGCCAACTCTGTGGCACAAGAAACATTTTCTTGCGTCCGCACAGTGATTGCATTTGCGGCAGAGCAACTTGAATATGACAAATATGAAAAGAAGATCAATGAACAGTATCGTCTCAATGTCAAGCAAACCTACATGACTGGAATATATTACATGTTCGTTTGCACATTCCTGATCAACACGATCGTACAAGGAATACTGTTGCTGGTTGGTTCTTACATGATACAACATAAAAATTTGACCAGTGAAGTTCTTCTGGCGTTCATGTTGTATCAAGGGCAACTCCAGGTACGCGACGACATTTTGTCATCTTCTGGGTCTTCGTGATGGTTCAAAGAATTCTCGACAACTCACAATATCCGCTCATCGTGTGTGGTAGAACGAAATGATGAATCTCTTTCAATCATATTCTTCGTTGATCAAAAGCTCTGGTGCCGGTGATAAAGTTTTTGGCTTGCTTGACCGTTCCCCTCCGGCCCCTGCCACCGGAAGCCTTTCGGTCCAAAGTCTAGGGGGTCCAACAGCCCATGGCGAGGCAGCTCTTTCGCTGCAATTGGTAGATGTGTCTTTTGTCTATCCGTCTCGTCCCGAACATTCTGTTTTGAAGGGCTTAAACTTGACCATTCGTCCAGGACAGACAGTTGCTCTGGTTGGGCCCAGTGGTTGCGGAAAGAGTACTGTGTGCCAACTATTGCAAAGGCTCTACGACCCAACTCAGGGTTGTGTATTGGTCAATGGAAGCAACTTGAAGGGATTAGACATCAAATCACATCGGTATGTAATCTCTTTATGGTTTCAAGGCCGAGCATGCGAGCACTCAAACATAATATTCCACTTACAACTTCCTCTTTCAATAGCCAAACCGTTGGAGTGGTCACTCAGGATCCAACACTTTTCTCCGGCACCATATTGTCTAACATAACGTACGGTACCCCTCATGCTACAATGGAAGAGGCAGTGGAAGCGGCGAAGATGGCCAACGCGCATTCATTCATTGTCACGTTCCCAGATGGGTATGAGACTGAAGTAGGCGAGCGGGGAGTTCAATTGTCGGGCGGACAAAAGCAACGCTTGGCTATCAGCAGAGCCATCATAAGGAACCCTTCTCTGTTGCTCTTAGACGAGGCTACATCAGGTAAGTGGCACATCCGTGACAAGACTGAACGACAACTCTTTAACAACGTTCTCATGCAGAACTTTCTATTCTTGCTTATCGATAATGTAGCACTTGATGCTGATTCAGAAGAAGTTGTACAGGCGGCCCTCGACAACCTTCTCAGCCAGAGTCGTGGGATTACGACCGTGATCATTGCTCACCGATTGCGAACAGTCCGAAATGCCGATGCGATCGCCGTGGTGAATGACGGGAAGATAGTGGAACTTGGATCTCACAATGAATTGATGAAATCACCGACCGGGTACTATCGCAGGATGGTTGAAAAGTCTCTCGGTGGAAACCTCGCAGTCGAATAGAAACGTCGATGATTCTACCCCTGCTGCTACGTGTCCGGTGGTCGCCGTTGATGAAAGAAGACGCATCTTTTATCGTTTTCGATTTTTCGATTTACGGCCTTTCTTCGCTGCAGTTCTAAATTGATCTTTATAGGTCCCATCTCTGAAGGTTGCAGTCGATGAAACATACGCACACTTGATGATAATTCGTCGCCCTCGTTTCAATGAAGTCACACAGTGGAGTGGCCCACCCGCCTGCAGTAGTAGAACAGAATTAGGATCTGTCTCCTTAGAGTGTACTACTTGTTCTCCTTCCTTCCACATAGTGACACAATCGGAAGTATTTTCGAGCGTCAAGACGGCTTCGACTTGTGGGGGATCATAAAGGACGTCATCCTCGTGCCAAGCCATATTGGCCCCGAATTTTTCATACGATCGAACTTGGACTGGAAGGTGACTGGCGAGCACCATTGTGTCATCACCCGTTACTCTTCTAACGAGGTTACAAAGACTGCCATCGTTCAAAATTCGAACCGTGTCGCTGTTTTTCGCCAAAGAGGCCCCTAGTCGATACTGGGCAATGGATGACGCTTCCTGGTGGAGTTGTGAAATGGCAGCATGAAGGTCGCCTTGGATTGCCGACAGCTCTTCCCTGCACAACACCGACTGCCGATAAATCGCGCCCCTAGCTTTCTCAAGCTCCGATTGCCCATTATTTCCCCCATAACAGGCTCTCATAGCTTTTCTCGTATTCCCTTGAGATGCCCGAGCCACGTAGCAGTCCCACTCTGACGCCACGGAGTTGGCCCGAACCTGGCTGCTCGTTATTTGTGGCACGAATCCGACGGTGTGCCAAACAAGGCAATGAAAGAGCACTTGCCACGCGAAAATCGTTTCAATCGACATGGTGATTCTTCTCCGGAATAGCGACTAAACGATGTAGAAGACCTGACGAGAGGATGAGTCTCTGTCATTCTTTGTCATGGTGACTGATAATGCGTGGTGAGTGCTGAGGAGAATTTAGAATACATTATTCAGGACTTACTACCTACTACTACTACAGAACGACGGGAAAAATTCGGCAACCACAACATGGCGGGGGACTTTTTAATCAAAATTCCATTAAATAAATGATTAAAAGGTCAAAAGTCCCTTTAAATATTTCATTAAAAGGCATGTCCGAAACGAGCTATTTCATTAAAAGCCTCGTCTCACTTCCTAAAGATCTCTGTCTTCTCGATGTCGTAGAAGTGACGTCATTTTGACTCATGGATTCGCCCATTAGGGGGCCCGAGATTACGGGGTGCGTACGTTGGGAGGCTTCTTTTTGGTGCGCGCCAAAATAATTCGATCGCTCTTTGCGCATTGCGCGAAGAAGCACGTTCAGAAGCACTTTAAGCAACATTGTCCACACCAACAAAACAACACAACACAACCCATTCAGCAATACTTGTACCGGTAGCACTACTTGTATCATCATTCTCTATTCTTATCATGAGTGAAAGAGGTGCTGATATCCATCAACGAGCCAGGCGTACCAGTGTTGAGATTCGAAATGCAGCACTTACTGCACGAACTCAGGATGGCGTTCAGCGATCAAGCATGGCCAATTTCCTTCGGACAGGGTCGACGAAGGTGGCGGCAGCAGCAAGTACAAGTACTACGAGCTCATCAGAAAAAGAGACCCAACCATTGGGATCTACAACTGCAGAGGAAGTAATCCCCGTGATTGGAGAAGGTCGGAGCAATAAAATGACCCAACTCCCCCGCCATGAAATGGTTGCCGGAAAAAGACGCATCGGTTTCTTTTGGTTGATGGCTCGGCGCGCGCGGACGAGGGTCGGCGGGAAGTGTGAAGAAACAAGGGAGCGGGCGACTGACGTACGTGACTGTATTTTTGCTTTTTGCACCGACCACCGACCAGCCATCAATGACGACTCCTTCGATCTATTTACCCCTGGACGATCCATGAAGTTCTCTCTTTCTCCCTTGTGATGTCATATATCTCTCTCTCTATTCTCTACTAGTAGAGATAGAGAGAGAGAGATTAGTACTGTAGAGACTACTACTAGTAGAGAGAGAGAGTTCAGTGCGTCTACTGTACGGGGTACCAGGTAAACATCCTTCTGTCTACTCTCTCTAAGCTTGAGAGAAAAAGTTCTACAGTATTATAATCACTTTTTTGTACCCATGATACATCTGGTTCTTTGCTGATCTCATCCTGGTAACATGGGAACTCTTCCTTCACCAGTTCTACGACTTGCTTGATGAATACAAAAAATTTAAAACCTTTCACGAGTATGGTCCCTAATAGTGCTCGCTCGACGGAACGTCTCCCAATATGAATCGTGTTGTTCAAGCCACCGCCGACAAAGCTATCTCCATATATAAGATATAATATAGAGGCCTTGCTGACGAAAGCTATTCATTCACAGGATTCATTGTTGAAAGACTGGTCGCAGAGTCAGTCAGTCGGTCGGTCAGTCGATCGCTATTACGCCGTGACAAGCTTGTGTTTGGGCCCATCGCCTTGATATAGTACACTCTCGATTTCCCCTGTCAAAGTCATAGGATCTTCTTTTTTATGGAACATCTTGACCGCGTTTCCATTTCGGTCTACCAAATACTTGAAGAAATTGTGTTGTACATGCGCGTTAGGAAGTTGCTTTTGTAAGGCTTGATAGACGGGATTCTCTCGCAGCGAGCTTAGTCCAAAAATAGGAAAGGTGACCTGTTCAAAGTTCGACTTGACAAAGGCTTTAATTTCTTCGTTCGTCGAGAGTTCCTGGTGAAAGTCATTCGTGGGAAAGGCGAGCACAGAAAAGCCCCTCGATTGGTACTTTTCTTGCAACAAGGCCAACTGCTCGTAGTTGACCTTGGTTTTGCCTCACAGACATGCCACGTTCACAATCAAAGTGACCATACCATGAAACTTTTTCAACGATACCATTTCTCCTGTGAGATCTGGGACAGATAAACTGTAAATTGAGTGCGGCGGAATAAAGACAGCCTTTTCGCCTCGCGACACTTCTTCGAGTGCCACGGATTCTTTGTGCGGAATATGGTTGGATCGCAGTGAACCCATCTTCTTGACGTGAGTTTTAGAAACAGACGGATTGTGTCGAAGCTTCACCATGGTAGCGATGAACAATAAACTCAAGATCCCCAAAAAGACGAGAGCATTCTGAGTTCGCGATTCCTGTTGCCGCTGAATTTTGCTCCCTTTTTCTCCATCTCCCGCACGTTTCGGTCGTGCGCTTCGTTCCACATTAGAGTTTGACTGCGCCTTTCGTAGCATGGGTCCCGATACGGGCGTCGCCATGGTCACCTTGAGACTCTGTTGCGGTGGAAGATGAAATGCGATTTGCAATGCGTTAATTCTCCGTTGTTGGGTTTTGCGCCAAGTGAACTCTGCTCGTTCTGTTTTAGTGTCATTGTTCATGGTCGTGTGTATTTTTACACATTTGGGGGAGATTTCATTCGAGACTGTGGTGTCGGAGGAATCAATCAACAAAACATCCCCCGAATTATTATCGATCGAACCGAAAACCAAAAACGAACTCGTGAACTTTTTATAGTACAAGTACCGGTACCGGTAGATAGAAAGACTATCATCAATCAACATGACAGAACAACTAGACTAGATATTCTAACTTTTACCATACGTCAATTTCAAAGTATCCGTGGTTGTCAGCTTGAACCCATTCAATCGCTCCAATGCCAGAGTCGCATGCGGTTCATCATCAAATTCAATAAATCCCAAGCCTTCCCGAGGAATTCGCACTTCCTTGAATCCAGCATATTGACGAAACAACATGGCCAACATCATTTCATTACACTCCGTAGGGAGATTCTGTGCAAACAGAATATGGGAGGGTTGTGACTCGTTCGTTTCGGCAGCAGGAGGCGGTGGTGGAACGACCTGTTCACCAGCAGCACCAGCCGGCGCCGAAGTAGTAGAAGAAGTATCAGCAGCACTGGGAGTAGGTGGAGCCACCTTTTTCCGCTTGGCCTTGGGGACATAGGTTCCGTTGCGTTTGGCAATTCGATCGGAGGTTTCATGGGCGTAGGCTAGTTGTAAATCCTTTCCAAAGAAGGTGAAACCCTGTTCGGCTTGAACGGCTGCAGTGGCCGATTGCACATCATCGAAAACCACAAAAGCCTGTCCCCGCAATCCATCCCGTCGCAAGGCAATAATTTCTAGTACCTACGTACGTAGTGGAAGAAAGGAAAGTTAGTCACGACAACATTATCCTTATGTATGTGAAGAGTGCGCCGTGTTGTTTGATGTGTGCGGCAACGTACCTTTCCATGCCGTGTGAAGAGAGAGTAAAGCGCTCTTTTCAGCAAAGGTTTCTTCACTTTCCAATCCACATTCTTTATGTAGAGAGTGTTGTTCGGTGCAGTGATAGTGGACGCCATGATGTTTCTCTGTGTAGGAAGAGCAAAGGTGAGATTAATGAGTCAAGACGGAGACCGTGAACGATCGGTTGGCGTTTTGCGTTTTGCTGGAGGTTGGGGGTCTAAAAAAATCGTCGCTGTTCGCTGTGCGGATGCGCCGCATCTCGTGAGGTTACGTACAGTAGAGTACCGGTACTGTAGTGAGAGAGGGAGGAGGAGTACCGTAGTAGTATCATACGGTGCGGTAGGGATCATACTGTAGTCGTCGTCGTCGTCCAGAGAGTGCGTGTCGTCGTGGAGGGACGCAACGGACAGACGAATATACGTACAACGGACAGGTGCAATAAACGATCCAGGACGGACTAATTCGATTCTAATTTTCGCCGGACGTCTCTGGCCTTCCTTTAGGATCTCGCGGTCTCGCCGCGGCGGCGGGACATCGCGGCCATGATGGTGGACGAAAGCTTGCCTTTGGTGCTACCGGTATTAGCTTGCATTTGACTCGAACCATCATTGGATTGGCAATTCAGTAATAATCCCTTTCTTCTGTTAGTCACAAGTCTATTTATTATATCACCATGTATTTGACAAGATCGGAGTACGACCGCGGTGTCAACACCTTCTCGCCAGAGGGACGTCTCTTTCAGGTGAGTGACAGCGCAAGGAATGACGCTGATCTTTGCTGGTTGTGGATGCTTCGACTGGACGCTTTGGATGACGACTCGATCGATCTGGAGGACGAGTACTGCACACCGTACTCGTATGCTTCTGTCTGTCTCACACACATACCCTTGTTGTTTGTATGGATAGGTCGAATATGCCATTGAGGCGATCAAATTGGGTTCGACAGCGGTCGGCATGCAAACCAAGGAGGGAACCGTCTTGGCGGTCGAAAAGCGCCTGACCAGTCCTTTGTTGGACCCGCTGTCGGTAGAAAAGATTGCCGAAATCGACAGCAACATTGGTGCCGCCATGAGTGGTCTGGTGGCGGATGCTCGTACCTTGGTCGATCATGCACGTGTTGAAGCTCAAAACCATCGATTTACCTACGACGAACCCATTGGTGTAGAACCCTTGACACAAGGTGAGTACGGTGCAAGATCCAACCTTATACTGGTGTGGTACACGGTCACCGGTATGACATGCAAGGAATCAGTTTCTTAACGTCGTGTTTGTCGTTGTAGCCGTTTGTGACTTGGCCTTGAGTTTTGGCGAGGGAAGCGATGGGGATTCCGCTAAGCGAATGTCGCGTCCCTTTGGTGTTGCCCTCTTGTTGGCGGGATGGGATGAAATGCAAGGACCGCAGCTGTACTTTAGCGATCCCAGTGGTACCTTTGTGAGATACAAGGCCAAGGCTATTGGTGCTGGTAGTGAGGGAGCTCAATCCAACCTGGAGGAATCCTATTCGGAAAGCATGACCCTGGCGGAGGCAGAGGAATTGGCTCTATCGACGCTGAAACAAGTCATGGAAGAAAAGATTTCGACAGATAATGTTGAGTTGGCGAGAGTGACGGCTGATAAGGGATTCCATATTGCAACACCAGAAGAAGTGGCGGAGGTTCTAGAACGATTGTCGGGATAAGTGCAAAACTACTACATCGTATACGAATATTAGAGAAAGATCTTCGGAGATTCATTCCTTCACGTAGTTTTGGAAGCCGTTGAAGCAATATGATTCTATTCTAGCAGCGAGCGACATTTGAGTGCTTATTTGAATACAGCAAGGAGAAACTTTTTCAATCAGAATCATCCACGACTCTGTCACTTTTGGATTTTTCCTTCTTCTTTTTCTTCTTCTTTTCGCTTCCGTCCTTTTTTGATTTCTTCTCCTTTTTAGACTTTTTAGGTTTCCGCATGCCGTCGCCATTGACAGCTCTTTCTTCGGATTGCAGTAGCATAGCTTCTGCTTCCTTTTGAGCGGCCTGAATGGCTGCAAGAGCAGCCGCGCTGATTCCGCTGCTAGGAGCCGACGTTTTCATCTCTTCACCTGTCATGCTGCTACTTGCACTCAATGTTGGCTGCTCTTCAGCAGCCCTGGGAGGTCGTGCCACCGAGTGAGAAGAGGCCGTGCCTGCTTGTGCGTTCCCACCTTCGCCACTCACAAAGAACTCATCATCCTCGTCACTATCGTCGTCTACTGATGTGGAGCGAGTTGTTCCGATCTGTGGGAGGGGGGCGTCCTCGTCGGGCCGTTTGAGGTCAGGAGAAGAAGTTTTCTCTGGTGATGGCTCTGGAGGCGTGGGCTCAGGAGCTGATTCATGCTTGACGCTGACCTTGTGGTCTTCGGATTGTCGGACGGCCTCGGGCTCGGGATCTTGCTGCTGCTGGCCTTGCTCCATGAAGAACTCGTCGTCGCTATCTTCTTCCTTTAGACTGTGCACACCAGATTTTGGTTGAGCTTCGTTATCAGAATTTTCCTTTTCTTCCCCGCCAACGAAAAATTCATCGTCGTCAATGTCGTCATCCGCCGCCGGAGGAGCTCTTGCGACGAAGTGGCTGTCATCCTCATCAGAAGAAGAATCCTTTCGTTGAACCGGGTGTTGCTCCTTCGATTTGGGGACTTCTGCTTTCACCATTTCATCGGCATTGTTGGGATGGTCTTGCTTTGTAACTTTGTCATCGCTAGAGTCAGAGTCAACAACCTTGTCATTGGGTGAAGGCATGGTTTGTGACGGTATGTTGGAAGGCTCGGTCTTATCTGTAGATAATTCACGAGATGCCGGTCCGGTTTCCTCCACGACCTCTTCATCCCTTGTGACACTGGAAGTGGTACCAGCATCTTTGTTGCTGGTGTGAGGTGATACTTGATTGGATGTTTCAGTTGACTGTTCACTTCCCACCTTTCCAGTGCCTTGCTGTTTGTTCTCTACGGTGGGCGCATCATTCTTTATTTCAACAATGCGTTCATCAGCGTCGCTGTCGTCGTCGTCATTATTGTCATGAGCATCTCGCGCTTGGTTGATCTCGGTTTTAAGTCGGGGAGGTTGAGGAGTCTCGTGGGAGACAGTCTGCGTATCGAGGTTGGGAATGTTTGCAGTTGGTGATGGTTTTTGTTTCCAATCGTTTCTTTGAGGTGGCGCAGTTGAAATCCTTCGGTTTGGCATCAGGTCAGCTTCTTTCTGTTTTGGGGTACTTGGGTCTGTCTTCGATGCTTGGGCCTGGCGACTCATCGTGACCCCGCGGTTGCCATCGTCGGACGACGACGACGACGAAGCCGAACTCGAAGACGAGACATCGTCATTATGTGAAATAACCTTGGTATTCTTGAATCGCCCACTCTCATCATAGAAGAAATCATCATCGTCGTCATCGCTGCTGTCGACTGGGTGCCTACTACTGACAGTCTTCTTGTCCTTCTTTTTCGGTTTCGCCCGTTGCTTCTTCTTTTTCATTTTTGGTCGATCCTCATCACTGCTGTCGCTGGCTAAGAATGCCTCCAAAGCATCTTTGCCCACTCGTGCCGATTGCTGCGCGTGTGGATAGAGCTGACGTCTACCCCCTCTTCCACCGCCACGGGGAGATTCTATTCCATTGTCGTGAGGCGAATGTTCAGCTGCCTTTGCACCACGTCGTGATGATTTGCTAACGGGCTGTTGATGATGCGCCGATTCTCTTGTGTCAGGATGAGCTTTAGATGATCCTACTTTTTGTTCAGAAGTCTGTTGCTCTGGTGGTTCACCCCTTTGCCGTGATGATGGTTGTCGTGTCTTTTGCGATGGCGGCGGAGCCCTGTTGTTGTCGTTGTCGTTGTTGTTGTCCTCGTTAGATTGTTCGAGTGGAGCCAAAAGTTTTACAAAATCAGTGTAGGAAACAAATTCGGGTTCCGCCGTATTTTGAATTTGAAGTGTCACCGCTCTTAATTGAGCTTCCAATGCCTCTTGTTTCTTTTGAAGATAGGTTCGGTAGATAAAATTGTGAAGTCGATTCAAACCGTAGCAATTGAGCAAGCTGGTTGATATGAACTGCAAAAGGAGTCGATCTTTCGGTATCGCATATAGTTTGAGAGTATTTCGAAGGAAGCTTTCCAAATGTTGCTCCAACTCTTGAACTCGGGAGTTGGTTTCATGGTCATCTTGCAGCAAATCTCGAAAATTGATCATGATACATATACAAACGGATAGCCGCACTCCACCACTGTTGTCGTTTTCATCTTTTGGTGGATCGTTTCGCGAATATTCTAGATGCTGCAGATAGGATCTGACAACATGGAGGGTGTGGGATTGAATATCTTCCAATGAGTGTTCGTTGGTTGGTCGAATGAGCACCACCACAAAATCTACCTTGGGCAATGCCTGCTCATCACTGTTGACTCTTCCCACCTGCAATTGAATCCGATTCCAAGTGGGCATACCCGTGGGGGGCAGATAGGGAATTGTCACCGAGGCGGGGACCTGGTCGTTGGCAGCATCAGGAGCATATGGATCATTTCCCTGTAATCTCTGCAGCAATGTTCGTTTCCCCACTTTGGGTCCTCCAACCAAGATTCCCGACATTCGCGTGATGGGCCGGTTTGGCTTCTTGGGAGCTCCAGCTCCAGCAGCAGCAGAACCGCCCTTGGAGGGATTATCAATAGCTCTTCGTCTACCAGAGGGCGATCCCGCGGCTGGTCGTTGTGGTTGCAGGCCGGATTCATTCGGAGGCTGATCATCGTACAGCAATGATTCTGTGGTTCCCATGACCTCGCTTGTCGGATAGATATAATTTTTGGTGCCCTTGAGGAACGGGCAAGATGAATCACCTCTCGGACTCTACTACGTGTAGGTTGCTGCGATCACCCCAAAAGGACGCGATGGATAGTGCAAGGCTGCGCAGGCGTAAGGTCCGAAGCACTGTCTCTAAAGAATCGAAACAAGTGCCGTTTTGTTCACATCATCTATCTTCTTTCTCCAGAGTTGTCCGCAATGTTGCATCTTCTGTCATCACGCATCACGCACCTGCCACCAATTTTCTTGGGAGGCGAGAGTGATGCGGGAGATGGGAAGCAACATTTGGATCGATTGAGTCGTCCTTCGAAATAGGTACGCGTTTCATCGCGCGCGATCGCGTTCTCTTCTCCAAAAACCCAAAAAAACCGAAACAAGATGCCGACGACCGACCGCCGACCATCTGCTTTCTCATAACAAGATAACTTTTAGCAGCACCCTTGTTGTAAACCTATCCCCCAATCTCCACCTCGCAATAGATAACTGGGACCCCCGTGATTGATTTGATCATGTCAAGTGCCTCTATGCAAGCCAAGGCAAACGCCTTGAACCAAAGAATGGAGTCAGAGGCAGCCGCTGTCTTGGAGGATATCGAGAGGAATCTGCTGAGAAAGGTCGCTCGGGAGTCCTTCGCTTGTGCCGTCAAGTGCTACGACAAGGCTGGCTCAACTGGGCCCTCAGAGGTCCTGGAGGGATGTGCTCGAAACTGTCAGGTTCCGTATCAGCAGTCCTCGGCGCTGGTTCAAAATGTGAGTGGGGGTGAAAACGTCGGTCGTGTGGTGGTCCAGTCAGCAGTCGTAGTTTTGGTGGGAGCTCGATCTAACACGGCCCGTCGTATATTGCTGTAGGAAGTTGCCCAGTTCCAAAATCGGTTGAACCGTAACATGCAAGAGTGCCAAGAAAAGGCCCGTGATTTGATGAGCCCAGGAATGGAGAACGATCCGAAGAAAATGGGCAAGGTTGAGGAGGCGCTTATCAACTGTATGGCCACACAAGTCAATGAACATATTAAGCTTCTGAAGCCGATGAAGGACAGGATTTCGTCGGCGCTCAGAAACTACAAATAGCAATGGGGCATCTTGAGCTTTGATCTCAAATAATTTTGGCGATGACTTGTCTGTGAGAGAGTCGGTTCAACTGTTGCCACTTATCCTTCACTTTCTGAAGGGATGAGTGTATCCATGGGCTCCAATTCACACAGCATTAGCCATTTAGTCAATTGTAATGGCATGGGCAATCTTTTCTTGTCCTGAACAAGACTGACAAACGACTACTGTACTTTTCCTAACCATTTAGAAATTGAATAGTCCTGACCAAATAGTTTAAGAGTCTAATAGAACAAAGTGGTACTTCTACTTCTAGCAGAGGTCTGCGCTTACAAACTACTTTTCTAAAGGTATTGGAATCAATAAATCAAGGACTATGTATGATACCGGTAGTCTACAAGCAGTCTACTGTAGTACTTGCACAAGATAGAGATCGTCTCATATTGTCCCTCGCAGCTCGCAGGTCTCCGCGCAACATGGATCAATAATTTGCCGCCAACTATGCCTTTGTGGTCAAGTGAATCGAATACCAAACACGTCAGCTTACTATTACGTTTATACCATACACGTACGGTACTCATACCGGTACAGTACCGGCACTGTACGCTGTACAGTACGACGCCGCAGAATACGCGCATACCGGTACACGTAGTTATTAGACTTTAATTGCGACCGATGATGATCGCTGCAATATGAGCGCTCGTCCTTCGGCATCCATGCCGATTGCCGATGAGATACAGTATTATCGGTAATCGGTGATACCGGTATGAGATTTGTTTTTGCTTTACTTACTCCCTTGTAGTAGCATACCTCTGATGCTTGGTAAAACTTTTAAATACCAGGCTTCCGACTACTCTACGCGGCTATTATACTGCAATACAAAGTCGAACTTCTCGACAACGATGATTGCAACTGTACTTCTTGCTTCGCTGGTTGCCCAGGTTTCGGCATTTCCCTTTTTGCCGCTGCCGTCGCGCGCCCCAGGATTTCGATACCCACTCGCCATGACGGTCAAGAGCATGGCCGAAAAGGTCCTCGAGAATCCAAAGTGGCCCCCTGAATGGCCGTACACAGAATTGGACTTTAAACGAATGGACGAGAGTGATGATTCAATCTTCTACGACTCCCCTCGCCTTTGCTACCACATTGATGACGCAGCCGTATCGGCTCTCACCGCCTACTACGCAGACAATTTTCAGGACGGAGAAGATATTTTGGATATCTGCTCTTCATGGGTTTCGCACTACCCAAAAGAGTGGAAAGGGGGGAATGTTGTCGGTTTAGGCATGAATGAATACGAACTCAGCCAGAACCCCCGGCTTTCTTCTTATGTGGTCAAAGATTTGAACGACGAGCCAATTTTTCCTTTCGACGATGCCTCTTTTGACAAAGTGACATGTGTAGTTTCGGTGGATTACCTTAATAAGCCACTAGAGGTCTTCAAAGAAATCAATCGGGTACTCCGACCTGGTGGAGAATGTTTAATTTCTATGAGCAACCGATGGTGAGTGTTTTGTTTCGATGCATTGGATACTTTTTCGTTCTTGGATGAGTGGTGCTCACTTTTAATTTACTTCGACTTTTTCAGCTTCCCTACCAAAGCCTTTCAGATCTGGCTTCAGACAAATGATCTGGAGCACATTTTCATTACAGGAAGTTTCTTCTATTATGCCGGTGGATTCGATCCCCCCTCTTGTTCGGACATTTCACCAAATCCAGGCATGTCGGACCCCTTGTTCATCGTCAAGGCCAGGAAGAAGAGCAACTAGGGATCGATCGAAGAGCTCAGACGAAGCTAACTTTTAAGAAAAGAATTTGACTATTTTGCGTAATTGGTAGTACTAGTATTGTCCAGCAGGGAATGCTGAGCATGTAGCCATGTGCTCGATCTTGTTGCCTTGAAGCGTGAAACTGACTTTCAATTTCAACATCAAATTCTTTGTACCCAACATGGAATTCGTAACTTTGATTTTCTGGGTCACAAGTTTGGGGTTATTACCCCCGGTAATGGGAACTGTTGTCGAAGAAGGTGGCTCCATCTCCATCGTGACATATTTAGGGACGGCGCATTGAAGATTGAACCCGTAGATAGCATCCGGAGCCGCATTCTTGCACTTGGCTATCAACAATGATACACCCTTGTTCCACGCGTCCGGCTTTGTGCATTCAAACTCTATCGTCAAACCATTGTGTGTGAAGCCAGGCACAATCACTGGTGCAGGCTCACCACCACCGTTGGCTGGAGCAGCAGGGCCGCCCATCATCGGCTGCTGAGCCGCAGGAGCTGCCATGCCAGGCATACTTTGTTGTTGCGTTGGCGGGGGCGCGCCAAAGATGTCGAGCGGGTTACCTCCGACCGAAGCCGAAGATTGTGCCACTGCAGGAGGCGGTGCCCCGAAAATGTCCAGTGGATTCGACTGAGCAGGAGTAGGCTGGGCTTGGGGCATCCCGCCAAAAGGATCGTAACCGCCACCCGAGGGTGCAACCACTGGCGCTGAGGTGACAGCAGACGCGGCGAAAATGTCGGAAAGGAGATCGAGATCGCTCTTCTCGGCAGCAGCAGGAGCTGGGGCCCCGTTTTGAGCAGGCACAGGAACTGGGTCTGAAGCAAAAATATCCAAGAGATCTCCACCGGGTGCAGGTGCAGGGACGGCCGCTGCCTTGGGTACGGAAGCGGAACCAAGACCGGCAGCAAATACGTCTTCCTTGTGTTTCTGCAAAACCTTTAGATCTACAACCGGCATTCGAGAGAGGGCTTCTTTGGCGGCCGAAATCACAGACTCACTAACGGCCGTCCCTCCAGTGTCCGCAACACCGAATAGATCATCCTCAGCTGGCGCCTTGGGTGCAGTCTTGATACCTTTTGCCGCATTCAGCAGAGCATCATATTCACAAGATCGAAGCTGCATTTCCAAGGAGTGAGAGCCTTGATGTCGTTTGATAAGTTTTTGCAGTTTTTCAAGAGCTACCGCATCGCCCTTGTCGGTGAAACGGTCACTCAATTTGGCGAAACATGTCAAAGCTCGTTGCTTGACCATCTCGGGGCATGAGTGTCTATTGGTGACACTTTCAACCACACCTACTACGGAGGAAGGATCCAGCTCCATGAAAGTGATGCTGACTGGCGCGCCGTTCGACATTTCACCAGCGCTGGGAGCGGGGGTGTACGTGTAAGGACTGAGCAACAGGTCTCCGTATTCACCGATGCACCAAACACCCACGACAAGAAGACCCAGCTGCGTGCCATCATCATCTCGAATTGCTTTGAGAAGCTTGTGGCAGGCATATGCATGTACATCCTCCGAGGATCGACTGATGTAGATGACAGAGGCGTTCTGGACTTCACGCGACGCCTCTCGTCCAGCAATCGTGAGCATAGTGATGAGTGTGTCTACACGCCATCGGTCATCCGGACTGAAGCGATCTACAACGCGAAGGATACGTGTGCAAATATCAGAACGATGTTCCCGAGGACACAACACCAAGTAATTCAAAAGTTCCGCCGTCAACGACTGGACATTCTCTTCGTTGACCAAGTGGTAGATGAGTTCGAGGGCCCTTTGCCGGATACTGATATCGGGATCCTTCAAACAGTCTACAACTGTACTTCGGTGCTTTTGAAGGGCCGCAGATGCACTGTTTCCGCTATCAGGCGACATTTGTCCTTGCTGCTCAATCGTTCGAGAAAGCGTATTCAAAGCAACGTAACGGATGTTGTTGTCTCGGTTCAACAAGAATCGACCAAGAATGTTGACCGCCAAGACCTGAAGTCCGTCTTCACTCTCGATTCCCATAATGGTTTGGACGCACTCGTACAGAATAGCATTTCCAGCGTTTTTCGACGATTCTGTGTTGGTGGCAACTTGAGCTAGAACGTCGTTCATCTCTTCAGATGCCTTCTCGTTCTTGGCCCCGAGCAAACGAAGTAAAGTCAACAACTGAACCTGCAAAAATGGATCTGAGATACCACCCACATCGTATTCTGGCGAGAAGCCAGAACTCAAAAGATTTCGAAGCATCTTGACTAGCATAGGAACCAATCGAAGGAAGGCTTTGCGGCAATCGGTTTCGAATGGATTTTCTCCCTCTTCGATCGCGTTTTGCAGATCGATCATGAGAACCTGAGTCATCAACTGGACGACTGTGATGAGTACGCCATGGTTTTTATCCTTCAGCAGCGTTACAACTCGGTCGATAAAGTCTTCCACCATATCAGGACACTTGGTGAGACAACGGGCCATGGCGAGATTTGCTTTCTTCCTCAAGTAGGGAGTTCCTCCTTTAAGGTGCTTGTCAACTTCCGGAGCCAAGTCTCTTGACATGTCAGACGTAGCCAAGTTGCCAATGGTACACAAGGCGAGTCCGGCAACGAATCTATTCGACGAGTTCAGGTCATTCTTGAGAGAGTTTGTCGCAAGCATTAAAACGTCTGCTTCTTCAGATAGTAACAACATCATACCAAGGTAACCGATACGTTTCTCAGGGAAGTGTGGAGAGGCGATCAGCTTCAAACATTCCAACTGTCCAAAATGGGTCGGATACCCTGTATCACCAAAACAAGAATACGAAAATGTGAGAAATTGTTTAGTCAAACGAGTCCTTTCAATACGAAAATAACGAGAAAGCATTGGTTTGCTGGCTACCACGGACAGCATGCACCGATGGGCTCTTCAGCATGGCCTGAGGTGTATTTTAAATCACAAAAATCATTTTCGAAACCTACCTAGCATGTGCATGAACAATAGCTTAGCCACATTTCGGTGCCTGTAATGTTCTTGCTCCTCACGGATGGCAGTACGGATCATTGCTGACTCCTTGGCAATCACCGCACGCTCCTCGGCAGCAGTCTTGCAAGCCCGCACCTTCCGGATAAGGTCTCGAAGTTTCATAGACATGATTGCGGTCCGGATATTCTTTCCAAAGAGAAAACTTGGGTAACGTGGTGCGACCGCAAGGTCTATTGAACTACTACGATAAGGCAAGGCAACAACAACCACAACAACCTGACAATGATGGATGATACGATTAAAAAAAATCGCCGCCGATGTGCTTCCTTGCACAGCGCGCCTACAGCATTCTGTAATGTACCTGTTTCTACGGGCCGGGGATCAACGTACAGTGCGTTCGGTAGCGAAAGTACCAGGTACCAGGTACCTGTACCTGGTACTGTCACTGCGAGTACTAACTACTGTACACGTGAAGAAGTACTGCCGCGCCGACCCGGTCGACCCAATGACCAAGAAATGACTTTTGATTTTCCCCCGCCATTTTGATGTGGCTTTCTGCCGCCCATCCAAAACGCGCGTCAGCCGTCAGCGATCCGATCCCCGCATTCCCTTGCATTCCCAGCGACGAAGACAAAGAGAGCAGGTCGTCTCGACTGTACAAGTACTATAATACCCGGAATACTACCGCATGCCGGAGCTACCCTACCCCGGCGTGTACTCTCTCTACTGGTAGCTAGAGTGATATAGAGAGACTACACGTACCCGTACAAGAACTACAGCGGAATGGATATTGGAATGATTTGTTGTAAAGTAGGGACCATGAGACGACGACCTAATATATTTTGAAGACGTGGTGTAGAATTTACCTGGCTACTACTAGTAGTACCCTGGAGAGAGAGGAGACGATTCAAGTACAGTACTGTCTGCTAAATTGAAAGTGCAACTTTGAACTTCGGCAGGAAACAGCAGAAAAACAAGTCCGAACAAGCTAATATAGTAATCAATTGTGGTGCGTGTTGAATGTAATCCTCTACTAGAGAGAGTAATGCGGGTAGTGAAGAAGCTAATTTTGAGAACGTCTAATCAATCCTGATATTACCTGGTAAGAGAGCGCTGTGAATAAGGCACATCAATGCCACCATTTGTTTATCGCCATGGTGCTGTTCGACTGAAGACTTGAACAAACTTGCCAATCTCGTCCTTTTGCTGTTGGAGGATGCACTCGGTGATCCAAACCAAGTTTCGAATCTCTTGCTCCTTAAGCTTCACGTAAGCGTAGAAGCAGCCAAAATGCATTTGACCTTCAAAGGCAAGCTCCAGCGCTTGGACATCACGCTCATAGAAAGCGTCATCGATGGACTTCTCGCCAATGCCGGAGGCGTGAATATTCCAAATGGCAGAGTATGTGGGGAATAGTTCCAACACACGGCCCAATTCGTCCTCGTCGGAAACGTCAGCAAGCATGGCAGTTCCGGCGGGGTACAAGTTTCCAACGGCAGGATACAATCTCTTTCGGTCCGAAGTTCGCATGGCAGGCTCGTTCAGAGGAGTGCCGAAGGAGTTGAGTGTGATATTGATGGCGTTGGTATCAGCACGGACTCGCAACAGCTCTCCCATGATCTCGGCTGTGGCGCCACCCAAAGACATGACAAACATGTAAAAGTCTTCGATCCAGTACTTGATCAGAGAAGACTTGATGATTTCGATCTCAACCTCTTCGAGGACATGACGAGAGTCAGTTCCGCGGTGTTGAGCGCTCTCTTGCAAGAACTTGGCAAAGTACGGGCCAACGGGAGTATCAACAAGGACGGTTTGGTACAGATCAGAGTACCCCTTGGACGAGTTTTCGAAAGTGGGAATACTTCGCATGGTGCTCTCCTTGAACATACCAAGAGGGTGGCACTGCTCGAGGAGCTCATTGATGTCACGACCACTCAATGCGCCCTTGAGCAAAAGCATAACATTCTCGATCATGTATTCATATGTGATGAAATCCAGGAAAGTGGACAAAGGTTCAACGGTCTGGGTACGCAAGTACTTGAACTCGGTGACAAGCTGTAAGCAAAGGGAGAGGGGAAGAAGACGAGAAGATGAGAAATTGATTCTTAAAACGCGATCATGAGAAATGTTGGGCCGTATCTAACGGAACATTCCTTCACACGTAGCGCTGGTACAAAACTCCCGTAGGGATCCTTCTCCCGCAACACAATCAATGGTGGACACCATGGTCGAGAGTTTTCGAGTAAAATGGAAAACACCAAATAGCTTCCAAACAACACACCTTTTCGACAGCCGCCTTTTGAAGAGTATTGGGGGTAACCGTGCTCGAGTCAGCTAGAGCATCGGCGTAATCAGTCTCGGTCAAGTTAAGACGGACATCATCCAACGTCTCACACTGCGTGAGATGGTGATAGTCCGGATCCGACAGAAACGACGATCTCATACCGCGCAACAAAGCTTCGGCAAAGCCATGCTGAATATTGAAGGTGGTGAGATCACCAGTTCCGGCAGTAGGCTTTGGTGTCGTCATGGTGAAGAGAAATAATGATTACTAGCATCCAAGTCCCACAGCGTTATTCATCGACATGGCTGTTGTTCTTGCCGGCCCGAGAGAAGCGGCAAGTACCAGTACGAGTACCTGCTTTTGTAGTAGCGAGCGACAGCGAGGCCGACGACCGACACCCCCAACGGCAGGCCTGACTTCGCTCCCAATGATATATACAAATCTGTATTTGGATTTTTGAAGTCATTTCTTAATTAAATATGCTCAACGTGCATGGCGGCCTCGCAAATACCCGCATTTTAACGCTCAGCGAAGATTGAAGCATCGACGATTCGGGTCATTTGGGTCAAGTTTGGGTCCGGTCATCTCTGCGCCCACGCAACGCAACGCGAGAAAATTCGATGGATGATTGCGATTGATACCTGGTACCGGTACCGTACCGGTACAGTATGAGTAGTAGAACGAGAGTAGACGACAACAACTGTACCATGTTGCCTCCGAGCTATAGGACGCAGCACTCACTCTTTGAAAAAGATAGTATCGGCACATCAATAAAAGGCAGTATTATGAGATGTTCTCTGACATATTATCGTGCAGCACGAGCACTAGTACTCTGCTGCTGTGTCGGTTCAGTACTATATACCGGTAGTAGCTCTGGAGTAGCTCTAAGAAAAGTTACTAGTACGCTGGTGGAAGAACTACAGACGAGTGAGACGACCGCATCAGTCCTCACTGGTATCAAGGGAGACGACGATTTGGTTGTTGTCTACTTGGGTGCGAGTTAGAATAGAATATACTATTACTATAGTGTGGTTAGAAGCGCTCTGGATCATTCGACGGAGTGATGATTTTACTCTCTCTATATCTATCCCTCTCTCTCAGAATACCCGTAGATCACAGCGATTGCCCCCACCTAGTATTGCTTTCAACGTGCTACGTAAAATAGATATTCATGCATATTACTATTGCTATTGCTACCTCTCAGAGTGACAAATAATACGATATCTCCTATTTACATTCTCTATTTGGGAGTCAACCTGCTACGAGATCTTTTCGTTCGAACTTTCGAGCAGTGGAGACTTTTCTGACGATGCAGATGCCGAGCAAAAGAATAGCACGGGACTTCTCAAGGACGTTGAATTTTGCTTGGGGCTACTTGCATCTTATACACTATCGTCAAATTTAAAAAGAGAGTGAATGCGCTCTAACACATTTGCTATGTTGCTCGCTGCATTGACCAAGCGACGATCATAGTCACTGAAAAATCTGAAGTTAGCCCGACCCAAGGAACCCTGATCTTCGAAGATTGTCTGTCATGATAATAGTTCTCGTTGAATCCAGCACGAATTCCACTGACGAAGGAAATAATAGGTTAGACATGCAAATGGTATGTTTTCTGGCGTACGAAGTACACTGGCATCACTTACTGTTGTTTGTATCTGTTGCACACGTAACGTGGATAAACGAGTCATTGAAGTCATCGTTGATCAAGCATTCCTTGAACTTTTGGATGAAGTATAAAACTCCACTGTTGAATTCTCGTGGAGGTCCGGCGTAATCTTGGAAAGGTTTTTGTGCTTGGATGTCGCTGTACTGTATCTTTTCAGCAAAGACATCCTTCTTGTTGAGGAACAGCATGATTGAAGTATTGGCAAACGCCCGGTTATTGCAGACCGAACGGAACAATTCTAGCGCTTCTACCATCCGATTCGTTCGTTTAGCTTCTGCAAGTGTTTGATCATACTCTGATAGAGCAGCCACGAAAATCACAGCGTCCACGTTGTCAAAGCAATCGATCCATTTACGTCTCTCGGACCGTTGGCCTCCCACATCGTACATTTCGAAGTCTATTCCATCGATTCGATATCGTTCCATTACTACTTGTGTTGTTTTCACACGAGCGAGCAGGATATCTTGCGTTGTTGGTCGGAATGTGGGTGCTGCAATTCGGGCAAGATCCTGTAAATAGTCTTTGTGCCCATCGATGATGTTCACCGCTGCTCGTTTTTGCCACACTTCCTTCATCGTTTTTGACTGCACAAGACATGATGTGAGATACAATATCGCATGAACATCGATTCCTGGCGCATGCTAAGCTTCCTGGATATAACTTACCTCCCATAGCACTTTCATTGGCTTCCATAGCTGCAAGAACTGCTGGGCATCGTTGTTGGGCCCTAGCCCGGCTCTCGCGCTGTGACCTACCCAATCATCACCGTTTGGCACCTTCTCTTCGAGCGGCGGCGCAGTACCGTCGACGAGATGAGCACATAAATGGTCAAATGCTTGCTTCGGTGTCATCCCATCATCCGCATCCGATCCAGGCTCCTCCGCTAGTTGATCCACCATCTCCAGGCTCCGTAACAGCTGACATAACTTCCGGACAGCTGTGATTACGTTCGATCGCACCACCACCCCGTACATCCGCAGATCATCCTCTGTCCGCGGGGACCCATGCAGAATTCTCATTTGTTTAAAGATGGTGGATTTCCCAGATTCTCCGGCGCCTAACAGTAGCAGCTTTACTTTCAGTTCCTCCTGCTGTCTGGCCCTATCTAATTCCCTATCAATTGCATTTGAGTTTCCCGCCTCCAAGGGATCGTCACCCCGTGGCCGAGCCTGCTGTAGAGGCATTTCATTGCCTCCGTTCGGGGACGGCTGCTCGGTGGAAGCTGAACATCCCATGGTCTACCGATCCAATAAACTATTTCACCACTACCGCAGGATCCACCCCGCTGCTGCTGTCTCCTTTCAGGCAGGTGCTGGAGGGGTAAGAAAACAGACCGAAGGTTCGTCAGACAAAATTACTTATGGAAAGGACACGAGTACACAACTACGGGTACGTATATCACTCAATGATCCGCGCGGGCAGGCAAGCTAGAAAAATAAAGTCACCAAGATGACCGAGATCGGCAGCTTGGATAGGAAACCCTGCAACGACTTCAAATGGCTTTTGTTGCGGGCGTACCTCTCAATATGCGGCCCAGCTAAGCGACAACCAGCGGCTAACCCAACAGTAAGAGTGACAATGTCCTTGAGAAAGGAAAGTGGTGAGCTGTTCGGCTTGGATGCACCGACGGAATGGCTCCTTCAGGGAAATTTTGAGGGAGTTAAAGCGACGGACGCCGCGAAGGAGCAGGCGCGTTGCGCATCTTCGTCGGCGGTGGACGGAGGATGCATCATCCCAAGCATGGGCGACCGCCGCCCAAAATTTGCACCGTCGCCGGCAATACACTACTGGTACGTACTCGTACAGTAAAGCAGATAGTCGGCACTCGGCACGTCCCAATTTCGTGCGCGGTGCATCATGTGCGGCGATAATCATAAAAATTCGTTTACGAGTACATGATGATACCGGTACGAACTTGTACTATAAACATGTAAGGCGACGTCCTCAGAGGCATATATCACGTCATGATGTCGCCATAATATTATTTTAGTATGTGCCTCATCCAAGACTCATCGTCCGGGATTCCATCTTTTGTCTACAGCACAGAGGTGATCCCGTAGACTACTATTCTTGACTACGAACGGTACGAGAACAGGAATACCTATAGCCAACACATACTAAGAGATAATTTCTCTGAAGACTACCGCTCGTGCTCATGTGTTTCATACAATTTATAGTTGTTGGGACTTGAATGTAGAAACGGTAGAAATGGCAGGATGTAGTAGTACTAGTACCAAAACGAAATAGTCAGTGCGAGGCAAGTAGTACCGGTGTTGTTACAGTAGCAAGTAGCAAGAAGCAAATCAAAAAGCACCAACGAAACAGTAGAATGAAGTGGCTGGCCAATTATTTCACTCTGACTTGTACGCTGGCGGTCGACTCAGAATTCAACCCGAGTAAACATTACAGTAGTCCATCGAAGCAGGGTGGTCGCCGATTGCTCTCTAGTAGAGCAGCAGCAATATATGGAACATCCTTATAATTCAAAACAAGGCAGGAACGAAAGAACGACCGAACGAAAACTATCCTTTCCAAAATGCTCTTTTGCTTCACTATAACAAAACTACTTCTTTACAATGCCGTCATTTTCAGTTCTTCCAAAAAGCTCGTACTGTTGTGGACTGTACTTCCTCCCAATATTATTTGAATTCTGCCCTTGTTGGCTTTATTGAATTCGGCGACCTTTGTCCCTTCTTCGTATGTTACACCGCCCACCATGAACACAATGATTTCATTGGGTATTATTGTTTCAGGCGGTATCCCACTCTTGGCTGTTGTGGGTGCGGTCGCGGGGACATAGGGGTGAGTATCAGTTCGTAGTTTCCCCTTCAAGAGTGCATCCACGGTGTCCATCAACAATGGAACATGCTGAGAGTATACATTGGAGACACCTTGGACGCTGGTCATGAAGGATTTTGTCATTTTGGCCATGATGTTATGGTGTTCGCCGTACAGGCCAGGCCCCCGAGATTTCGTCCCAGCATATCGCAGCATGACTTTGACAAGATCAACCATGTCCGAAGGCACTCCACCTTTTTTCATAGCTTGTTGGACCATGTGAAGGTTCCCCGACGTCTCGTACCGCAATGCGTAAAGTAAGCCGAGTCGCAACTTATCAGGCACCTTAATGTGGGGCGAATCCAGCTTTTCCATGAGTTCTCTCCAGTGTTCCGTGTGATTGTCCGCACATGCCAGCTCTTGCTCAAATTGCGACACATCCATCAAACTGCATTCTTCCACCAGTCGCGCAAGCTCTCCCATTATGGCAACGTGCTTGGACACGTTGTGAGATCGCGAGCGGAGTTCTGGGAATTTGTCCATAAAGGCTTGCATATCCTCAATGGTATTTAGGTTGCTAGTGTTGTGTTGAGCTGTTTGTTTCTGATAGTCTCGCAAGAGTTTTTGGATTTCCTCGCCTAATTCTCCGAAATTCGAGTGCCGGTTGGCTCCAAAGAACTCATCCTGCGTAGCGCTGAGCACGACTTCCTCCAAGTCCTTCGCAATGTTAGGTGCACCCTTGAGGATGACCCGATGATTGTTGAGACCTAGCAGCTCGTGGACCATCGCTTGATAGGTCCATTGACTGAGAAGTGGTGTGACGGGATCATCTCTTCGATCCAAGACTAATAGTAAAGTCCCACCCGTCCCACGTTTCTTTCGACGAAAGACAAAGATTTCATCTGTTGAAATGGCATCGTACAAGTCTTTCGCGAGTTCTTCAGCACAAGCGGAATGACCTGCATACCGGATCCCGGCAAGCGGCTGTCGTTTCAGTGCCAGTAAGATGCCTTGGAGACCCTTCAAATTGCGTTCATATAAATGCGAATACTGAGGTGCCCACGAGGTTCCAGCTGCTACTGTCATAGCGAGTGTGTTCCGACATTGCAACGTCAACAAATCGTCATTGATAGGCACGAAATCTCCATAGAACTCTTGGACTTGTTGAACGCGCTCATGAATATCATCCTCAGCCAGAATTCGCAACAGCCCTGACGTCACTGTTCCAGTGAAGAAAATATGGTATTCTGTAAAGCGGGGACTTTTCAGTTCTCTCCCTAACAGTTGAATGTTGACTTCGGTCGGCCGAATAAAACAGACTGCTTTCAAGTGCGAGGGATACTTGGATGTGTGGCTTTGTTGTTGATGTTTGGGGTCATCTAGCCGGGCGACGAGGTAGACTTCATTGCTCAAGATTTCTGTTTGCGAGTAAACACACGACACAATCTGGGTCGTGGAGCCGTCCAGCAAGAGAACTTTCATGCCGTTGCATTTGCCATCCCCGCAAACCACGCGATCAATATAACCACGGATCGCCTCGACACCATTCAGTTCGTCGTCATTCATGATTTAAATGTCAAAAATGAGTCGGCTGTGCTTCCAACGGATGTTCAAAGGCGCCTTGCCTGGCTGCTGTATAGGAATGAGAGAGGCTGGCGTTGAGGCTCTCGGCGGGCTATGATCTCGCTTCAGAAAGTAAGTGATCAGACAGCTTCCAGTTCCGATCTATCAAAAGCTACTCTGAGGGATACTGTGGAATGTAGCCCCGATGACTAGACTGCAGTAGAATACTCTTGTAGCTTGGAGTTGAGACACTTGCTGCTACAATAAATGACGGCTTCAACCTTTTCCTCTTCCTGCTGTACCGCTCTTGTCTCTTGTGCCGTTCGCCGCGATGTTGACCGTTGCTGTGGGTGTCCGCCGCCGGCCAACGCTGGAAAAAGAGGCCGATCCACTCGAACGGAAATTCGTCTTCGACCCTTTCGATTGAAAATTCATCTGAAAGAAGCTTTGGCAGTACCTGGTACCAGGTACCTTCATTTTGACTTGTAGTTTACCGATCTTACCGCTCAAACTAAAACGTTTCGGTTTTTACGTCATTTTCCCTGGTAGTCAGGGCCGTAGACTTTAGTCAACCTACGACGGACTGTCGACCTACCAAAGCCACCATGTCTTTACTGTAGTTGCGGCACGCGGCCGCCGCCGGCGGCCGTCGCGGAGGAGCAGCGTTCCCTCGGCTTGCTTGGTTGTCCTTCACCAACCCTCCACCGCCATTGTCGCCCTTGTTGTTGTCATTAGCTTAGAACAGGTGTGTGGTGATCTTGCAGTGTTCGATGTGTTGAGATGGTTATCGTTGATTGTGTGGTATTGAAATGTCGAGGTGGCAGCGGATGGGGTTATAGAAACTTTGTCGGCTGCAGGGACGGGGGTTGGGGGATTTGCTTGCACGCCCAACGGGTCAGGGGCAGCGTCGACCCGTGCCGATCATCTTGTTATCTCAATTTTCGGCGGCTGCGGGGATGTACTCTGTGTTTTTGTTGTTGATGATGCTTTTGTATGAGATGCTCGTCACTTTTCTCTCATATTTTATTCTTCTCACCGTTTTGTCCTTTTCCTTTGTTATTGTTGCTGCTGCTTCAGGTACTATACATATCTCAAAATGGCCGAAACACGAAAGCCCAACAAGCTATACGCTACCCACCCCAAGAATTATGGAAAGGGATCCCGTGCATGCGTGGTCACTGGACGTCAAGGAGGTATGGGACTGATCCGAAAATACGGAATCAACATGAAGCGTCAAGTTTTCCGTGAGCGAGCGATCGAAATGGGATGGATCAAGTACAACTAAGTTTATAATTGATTCTTATACTTAGTGAGACATTGCTGGAGTGATCCTATTGTAGCAGGAGTCGCCGCCTTGTTCGTATCTTCTTTCGTACTCTAGTCTATGTCGCTTTGCCTGCAAATCTGTCCTCGACCATCTCTAGAACTGCAAATTTTTGCTAGTCTACACTTAGTATGGCTCCTGTCCCACCAACAGGGTTGTTGTAAGTGCAAGAGGGAGACGCTACTCAGGGGTACATCATGAGTGCCAGTTGAAATAACTGGTTCTACGAATTGACATTTTGATTCTGAAATATAAATCAGGATGTTTTCTCGGGTACCAGTACAAAGTCTTATCCATCATATCTTCTCTAGCTAGAGGCTAGAGGTTTACCGGTACGTACCTGTTCAGTACGCAGTGGTACGAGTTGCACCCACACCCATGGTGCTACATAGATAAAGCCGCCAGATCCTAACATCAGAAACTAATCTGGATAGATTTCAAACTACTGCAACGAAAACTCCTGCTCTGAGCGGTAAAGCGTCGGTGGACGCGATAGTTTTGCCAGAGCATGTTCGAACTGATGAAAGTTTTGTATCATCTCTAGACGATTCTTCGTCAGGATCCAGCAGGTAGATGGCAGCCAGTGTCAAACTTCCAAGTTCCTCTCTGTACCATTATTTCTGTACACCATTTAAAAATCGAACTCACAACACTCCATCATACAAAAACGCACTACTGTCTACGCCGTCTCTCACATCATGATTCGTCCATAATATCGTCGTCATTTGAAATACCATCGCCATCCTCCAGTTTTTCGTTGAAAGGTACAAAATAGCGAGTGGTAGTGTTTGACTCCTTCGTTTCATCATTGACAATTGTTAGTTCTTGAACTAGCACCGACTTGTCCTCCTCTTGGACTAGTCGCTTAATATCCGTGACATGTGCCATTCCATTCATCGTCAGCAACGAAGATTGGATTTTCAACTGCTTCCCAGGATCTTCAGACGTGGCGAGGGACTTTTTCGGTCGGTCGTCGGGCTTCAAGTACTGTACGGATTCTTCTCCCAGGGTCAATTCCACCACCAAATCGTTGTTGACGCGAGATCTCTTGACGATTCTTACTTTCTCGAAATCAAAGTCTGGAAATGTAATCATGTGAATTGTTTCATACTCTTGTTCTCCTTTTTCGTGCGCTTGAATGGCCAATTCATTGACGTGAAGCGTCTCAAGGTATCCTCGCATACTCCAGCTGCCCCGATTCTTGTCGAGGATCCAGCCTCCGGCGAGAGTATTTCGCTCGGGTTCGGATACCGTCGCCGTGGCTTCGGTGGACATTGTCTACAGTATGATGTATGAAAATTCACTTGCGTTATTCAGCAGACTGATTGCGTCACAGACAGGTGGCGGGGTGGGTGAGAGCGATGGTACGATCTGGCGGCCCGTTTTATGAGCGAGAGGGAGAAGAGGGTACAGTAGGTGTGTTCTGATGGAACGGCTACAGAACGGACAACCAGTTACCAGTGCTGGTAGCTGGTAATTGTACAGTACCAGTACCAGTACGAGTAGTGTCTCAAGAACATACTGGGGCGAGAATTGAGGGGTTACGACTTTGGTACTACCGGATGGAATGTACCAGGTACCGGATGAGTACCGGTTCCTGGTGTATGGAATACTTGCTACTCGCGCTCGATAGCGTGGTACTGGTATAAGTACAGTACGGTACAGTAGTCTTATGCGCGCCTTATTTCGAGCTGTTATCGACTCATTCGACCGACAACACTTTTCACCGAACAGTCTGTCAGACGCCTTGCTGGAGGAAGAAGAAAATCGGCGCTTTCTCAAAATTGTGTGACGTATTGGGTCGGTACAAAAAGATACGTAGGTTGTACGCCAGAGGGTCATTGTGACCGCTTTTCGCCGAGGGACATCGTACCGGTAAAGGATTTCGCGAAGGATCGATGAAGGAAGCATTCTCGGGAACGGAAATGCTCGATTTTCCCACCGGGAAACGCAATTACACTGCAAGCACTACCGGTAACGGGACTGTGCAACCAGAGCGGAAAGCATACAACCAAGACCGAAGTACAAGTATTTCGAGTCGTCAAAGGCAAAGGGCTTCCTTGTGTTATTATTGGTTTAGAGCAGGAGCAAAACGTTCGATATGATTCGACCTCCTCGAAGCAGCAGACGATTCCAGGGTGAGGGCACGAGCTTGTCCAACCCCTACGCCGAAGCCGATGGGCGAAGACTCCGTCGGCGCTACTGTGTCTATGCCACCGTAGCGGTGCTAGCGATCGTCGGTATTGTTTTCGCGGTCAAGAACCCATCATCCGGTGGGAGCAGCAAACAAGCGGCCACACCGCAAGCCCCCGAGGGATCTTATGTTGCGGAATCGCAAACTACCGTCAAAGAGATCAAGTCGCACGTGACAATTTTCAGGCACAAAAAGTCTGGAATGCCAATCATGGCGGTTGTGCCAGAAGACGCCAGTCAAGATGCCGTGTTTGGAATCAACTTCCGCACTAAAGTCGAAGACGACTCTGGTATCGCCTATGTTGTGCAGAAATCCATCCAGGATGGGTCCAAGAATTTCCACATCAAAGACCCTTTCAACCAATTGACCCGTGGGTCTCTTAAAACTCACATGGAAACCTTTATCGAAAAGGATCGTTCTGGATTTGTGTATGCGTCTAGAAACAAGGCTGACTTTAGCAACGGTATCAAGGTCTACTTGGATGGAATTTTCAAACCAAATATGATGAATAGCGACAACAATTGGATCTTCACACAGGAGGCCTGGCGATTCATCCTTACCGGTCCAGACGGGAAACAATTGGGGGTTAGTGGGTACGTTCATTGTGTGCTTCTTCTCTCGTGTCTGGTTTCAACTTGTGCTGTATCGCTGTTCCCTTAATGCTGACCTTCTGTTCTTTCTTTTAGAAACGCCATCAACGAAGCCAGGGCCGCCCAGATGAACCCGGACCGGGCACATGAAGATTATATCTACCGGACCATGTTCAAGGGACATCAATATCAGTTCATGGAAAAGGGTGATTTTCGTGACGTTGTTACGTTGACTCGAACTAAGGTGAAGGACTTCTACACCAAGTACTACCATCCTTCCAACGGACAAGCATTCTGCTTTGGTCCTCAAGATTTTGTGGACGAGTGCATGAATTTGATGGAACCATACTTGTCGCAATATACTAAGAATGATCACCTCCGCAAGGACTCCGACGTCAGCTGGGTTGAGCTTCAAAAGATCGAAAGTATCCAGGAGCAAGTCCCCTATCCTAGTTACCAGGACACTAATGACTTTCGCCTTGCGAATTCTTATGTGCTCAATATGGAGCCCATGGATGACCGCACTAGGATGGCGTGGTACATTATTGAAGATCTGTTGCTTGGAAATACTGCGGCTGTTATCCCACGCGCCATCGTTGATAATGACTTGGGAGATGACGCTATTGGAGGCCTCCAGTCACACTTAAAGCAATGGGTGCTCACTTTGGGTGTCACTGGTGTTACTTCGAGCGAAAAGGTTGCCGAAGCTCGCATTAGACTGCAACAACGCATCTACTCGGTTGTTTCCGATGGATTCGATGAAGCGGCCCTAAAGGGCACTTTGAACAAGCTTGATATGAAATTTCGTAAACAAAACTCGAATGGCGTACCACTCGGCGTTAAGGTGTTCAAAGATGTGCTTACAACTTGGAACTACGATTTTGACCCAAGGAGTCCACTCTCCTATAGCAAGGCATTTGCGGAGTTGAAAAAAGATATTGAAGAAAATGGTCAAAACTTTCTTCTGCAGCTTATCACAAAGCGCCTGATCGACAGTGAAAGGGTTTTGTCCACCGAGTTGTACCCAAGCACCGAATTGTTGAATCTCTACCGCGACGTAAGTGAATTCAAAGCTCCCGTTTGGTCGGAATGGATGAACCCAATCTCGCTCATTCTGTTTGTACGTTTCGTTTAATTTTTGTATTTTTCAGCAAGAATTTACTTGGTTAAGCAATATCGACCAATTCGTTACGAAGGAACAGGGTCTTGCTTTCCTCGCTGAGACGGAAGAAATGAAGCAGGTGCAACAAAAGCCCGACGCCAGAGAAGATTTGGAGAATATTTCAATCCTTACCGTTAAGGACCTAAGAGCTTTGAACTTTGAGATTCCAACCAAAATTCACGAAGATATCCTCGACTCTGGGATTGTTATGCTGGAGCACGAAGTTCCGAACACAAATGGCATCGCTTATGTGGATTTTTCTATCGACATTTCCAATATGGACTTCGATGACATTGTCCTGCTTCCCTTGTTTTCTGAGTTGCTTCTCAATTCTGGTAACAGTTATGAAACTGGAATTGAGATGCAGCGTGAAATCGATACTCTTAGTGGGGGTATTTCGGTCACTCCTGTTGTAGAGGAGATCGTGGCTTCTGGGTCAGATGGCGGCTACGTCGTGCCTAACGGACAGCACATGATTACGAAGATCGTTGTGCGGGCATCGTGTCTCGCTGAAACGGGATGTTATCCTATGTTCATGCTAATCAAACAGATTTTATTCGATTCTGATGTACAGAAGCGGGCCATCGTCATGGAGGTCTTGAAGAAGATGATTGATGACATGGAGGATGATCTTCAGATCAATGCCGCGCAATTCACCACACTCCGTATTCTATCACAGTACGGACTTCCTGGCTTCATTCGTGAGCAGTGGCAGGGTGTTACACAACTTCTCAACCTAAGAAGGGCTTTGGCTGAAGCACAAAATGATTGGGATACTTTGTCTATGCGTCTCGTGCTGATGGCAGATGCAATGCGCCGAGGAAACAGAAACGGCATGGCGTTGAGTCTGACAGGAGATAAGGAGGCGATCAAGGCCATCGCGCCTGGTGTTGAAGTCTTCGTTAAAGATACTATGCCAGCAGCAGCGCAGACCACGCGTTTCCCGGACTTTGCAAAAGAAGTGCATCCATGGTACACAAAGGGACTTAAGAGGATGACTGACGAAATCCAAGCTGAAGGCGATGATGAAGTCTTTATTGTCCCCACTCGGTTAAACGCAGTTGCTAAGGGTGGAATTTTGTTCGATATTGGTGAACCAGTCCGCGGATCGGACCTCGTTGTTCTCCAGTACATTGGTGGATATTTCTTATACAACGAGCTACGATTCGGTGAAGGTGCTGCTGATGCAAAGGCCATTTTCGACATTGACACTGGATCAGTTGTCTACCAGAGCACCCAAGACCCGCATATCGGAACGACACTTGATATCTACGACCAAGGCTCTTCTTTCGTACTGCGTGAAATGAGCGGCAAGTCGTCGCTTCCTCCAGAAGCTGAGGGTGCTGTGATCGGGGCCATCGGGCAAATCGATGGGACGGCAATGCAACCATCAGAAGTGGGGCTCGTTTCTTTGGTTGAATATCTCAAACAGGAAAGCCCCGCCAACCGCCAGAAATTCCGCGAAGAGATCCTGGCCGCATCAGTTAAGGATTTTTTGGCAATGTCAGACCGCCTCGGTTCGTGGGGGAAATCAAGTGTTGCCGTCGTCACGAACCAGATGCTATACGACGAAGCTACTGAGGCTGGAATTACACTTCGAGTATGCGACACAACAGGGACCTTTTGCTAGAAAACCCAACTACCCACCATCCAGTAATTACGAGTACATACCAAAAGTAGACGGATAATTTTATATTTTATTTGAAATCCATTCTGTAATTGCCTTCATGGTCTCATCTTGCCGGTTTGGGAAACCGTGCCCTCCCAGGTGTTTGACAGTTTCGACAGCTAGTCCCGCACTCTGAAATCCATCTCGTAGTTCCTCGCCAGTTTCATTTGGCGTTACTTTGTCGTCGGTTCCCATGATGAACAATGCTCGTACTGTACTAGCACCCGTCGACGAGGAGGACGCTTCTATCTTCAGTGCTCCCACCTCTTTGCGATAAGGGTTTGGAAATGATACTCCGTTGAAAATGTACCCCAGGGATGGGTGATATGGGACCTTTCCTAGGGTGATGAGCGCAGCGATCATGATCGCTCCTTGAGAGTGCCCCAAGCACAAGTCGTAGGGAGGATCCACTTTCCAAGCTTCAAGAACTCTTTCCGCTGCAGTATCGAATCCACCATATTCATTTGCTGTGAACGACCGTTCTCCTGGTTTCATTGTCCACCACGAATAGCCGCCACCTTTGGGAAACGGGCCCTCTACTGAAGTGATCTCTAGTTGGACATTGCGGTCGGTGGCCAGCATGGACTTGAGGGCTTCCAAGCGACTTGGAAATTCTTCAGCAGTTCCTTCACTTCCATGGAGAGCCAGCACGCGAACTACTCGTACGCTAGCATCCTCGACAGAGGAAGCGGTCGACATGGGTCGAACAGTCGGCAAGTTTCGACAGCTGCCCGTCTCGGAGGAGGAAACGTACAAGGCGGCGGTCCGAGCCGAACGAGTCGTCCAGCAGAGAAGTGCTGTAACACCGAGACGTCGAAGACGAGGCTGCATTTCAGAAGGCTATTGAAGCTTGTCAACCGGTAGTACGCATTGTGTCCTTGTGCTGCTTCGACATTCGACAAGCGACAATCAATTCGTGGAGAGTGCGATGACGGCGAAAAGTTCTCGGTTCTCGTCTCCTCGTCGGTGGCAAAAATAGCAGCTCGCTCATCGGATCTCGGATCATAATATTATGATATCGTGGCCACCCCCAACGAACGAAGGACAGACAAGAAGTCGAACGAACACCCAAACCCGAAACCGATACCAAGAGAGACGACCGATGAACCTCATAAGATCATCGAGTCAACCTCGGTATCGCAAATCCCAACTTCGGAATTCTAGATTAATTAGCTTTAAAAGCAACTTTCAAACCATTCAATGGCGCAACCTAGTAACCCGAAGTGGAAGGATTTCCTCCAGGAGCGGATCCAACAGGAAGGATCATGGGCGAAGGCGAAATCGGAAGGGCCACTCGACAATCTCGAACCGACGAACAACACAACAACCGAAACGATGAAGCTCGAGGTAGCAGCCTCAGGTGGAGACGCCACAATGTTGGTAGCCTTGAACGAAGGAGAAGTCAAATTCGTCCACAACATTACCTTGGCGAAGATCCAAGAGGGCTTCGTCTTGGTAGGTGTTACTGGGTTGGGTCACCTCGGGACTTTTCTCACCATCACCGACGACGCGATCGAAGGGACTTTCAACCCCACCACCCGTAGGGTAGGAAAAGCTCCAGGTGTAGACGAACTCTTCGGCGCCACGTCATCGGCGACCTTCAAGGCCCTACGAGCCAGCGGAGACGGAGGCGAACTTGCATCGGGGTATAAAGGAGGGATATTTTGGACCCACCCAACCTTGTGGCAAATTATGCCGAACCGTACTATACCATCGGTCTACAGTGTCCGAGAGAGTTGAGGGTTTGTTGGCGCCTGCGCCATCGATGACGAACGTCAAATTTAATGCAATCGAATTAGTCGATAAAGTTGTATCGGTACAGTACTGAGTACTCGTACTGCTTTACTGTAGTAGGTGTACCGGTACCGTACGTGCGTTTACGTAATGCGGTGCACACACGATCAGATCTTTTGAAGAAAGCTGACGTTGTGCGATGATTGATGATGGATGCGTGATGCGTGATAATGGCATCATCATCGCATTTGCTATGATCCACGATCGAGCGACCATAGGAACTTCGTAGATCATCGAGAGCTGCATCCATCCATCCATTTTTTTCATTGTGAACAGCAGACGTGTTTATCCAACAACCTTATACCAGCTAGCGACAACTTTTCAAAATGACTACATCAAGTCCAGAAGCGAAAAAGCAGAAAACGCTGAGCAAAGCGAACGTGCTTATGATAGGAACTGGGGAGTATACGACTGGTTTCGTCGGTGGACAAGCCTCGGACAGCGACAAGGGGGCTGGAGTCGTTGCTCTGACCATGTTTGATCTTCGTCGCCGTGGAAAGGTCGATCGCGTCGGAATGTGTGGTGTCAATGTATGTATTGGTACTAACTGTACTGACGATACAAGTAGCAACACGCGCTTCCTTGCTCTCGATCAAGTAGTGAGAAATGGGAGATTGATTCTAACTTGTTGTTCTCGCTTCTTCTCGACCACCACAGGGCAAGAAATTCCCCGGAATCCGAGCCCACATGCAAAAATGTATCGGTGATGTCTACGCCGAAATGGATTTGACTTGCGATACGTTTCCCTCCGATACGGAAGTGGATCCAGAAGCTTACGAAGAGGCCACAAAAGATTTTCAGCCTGGAGATGTAGCTGTGATATTCACCCCTGACGACACGCACTTCAAAATCGCCCTAAAATGTATCAATCGGGGAATGCATGTTATGGTAACAAAACCTATTGTTCAGACCTTGGAGGATCATCATATTCTGGCTAAAGCTGCAGAAGAAAAGAACGTTTTAGTTGCCGTGGAGGTTCACAAGGTAAATCCAAGGCAATCACCACAATATCAATATCAATATCAATATCAATATCAACATCATTTTTACAATTTGTCGCATTCTTTCTTCCTTGACAAGCGCTTGGATCCATTCTATGCTGACGCTCGAGATCGCGCCAGAAGTGGGCTCGGAAACTTTCAGTATATGTATGCATACATGTCGCAGCCAAAGCACCAGCTCGAAACGTTCAAGGCATGGGCCGGAAAATCCTCCGATATCTCGTACTACCTGAACTCGCATCATGTTGACTGGTCGGAATGGACCCTTGCATCCATCGCTCGTCCTATTCGGGTTACTGCTACTGGCTCGACAGGCGTCGCAAAGTCCAAAGGAATGGACACAGAAGATTCAATCACATTGACTGTGCAGTGGGAAAATGTGAACGACAAAACACTTGGATGTGCTGTGTACACTTCGTCCTGGGTGGCTCCAAAGAGTGACGTTCACTCGCAGCAACGTTTTTTCTATATGGGTACCCAAGGAGAAATCAATGTCGACCAGGCTCATCGTGGCTGTACAGTTTCGACGGATAGTGGAGGGTTTGGCTCGGTAAATCCTCTATTCATGAAATACACACCCACAAACGGCTATTTTTCTGGCCAAGGGAGTTATGGAGTTAGATCGTTTGAAAATTTCATTGATGCCTGCCGTGAAATCAATAGTGGAGCAAAACAACCTTCCGACTACAACGATGGATCCCTGGCGACGGTCCATACCACGATGCAAGGGACCGCTATCCTGGAGGCTGGTCGTCTAAGTCTCGATGCTGACGGCAAGCCAATGGATATTGTCTACGAAGGGGACGGAAGCGAACCAATTGGAATTTTGCCGCATTCTTTTGACTAGCTAGAGAGTAGAGATTGCATGAGACGTTCAACTACAGTAAACGTAGGTAGAAAACATATGGATTTGGGCTTGCACCAGATTCGGAATTTTAGGATCGACATCGTCTATCAGCCTTTTTTACCCGCTTTTGCGGCCTCAATAGTGTTACAAGCGCAGATGATAGCCCTCTAAAGTAACTAACGCCTGTACCCTCCTGGTGGCGGAGGGGGCGGCGGTGGTCTATTTGGCGGAGGGCCGGGAGGGGGTGGTCCCCTCGGTGCAGGTGCCCCTTGTCCCGGAGGAGGAGGTCCAGGAGGACCACGAGGGGGTCCACCCATCGGTGGCGGTGGCCCCCCTCTCGGCGGAGCATTGTACGAGGCCTGTGGTGGTGGAGGACTGTAACAACCAAGATGACAATATGTGAGACAATAGAACAGCAAAAATGCGATATCTGCGTTGGCGAAGTCTTACCCTCGATTTTGCACATTTGGCGGAGGAGGACCTCGGTGGGGAGGTCCACTTGGTTGTGGGGGTCCCGGTGGAGGAGGCCCACCGTAACCACCACCTGGCGGAGGCGGTCCGCCGTAACCTCCTCCCGGAGGTGGTGGCGCGCTATAACCACCACCCGGAGGAGGAGGTGCATTATAGCCACCACCCGGTGGAGGAGGTCCACCGTAACCACCACCTGGAGGTGGAGGCGCCCCGTAGCCACCTCCTGGGGGTGGCGGTGCACCATAGCCCTGCTGGGATGGGGCCGGTGGACCGCCCATCGCCGGGGGCGGCATACCCCGAGGTTGCCCGGGTGGTCCTGGTGGCATTCCCCGTGGTGCTCCCATTCCACCTGGGCCCTGGGGTGCAACACCTGGCGACGCAGGCCCGCCCGGATTGTTCACAAAGCTCATGAAATCTTCGTAACTGAATGTTCCGCCTTGGAAAGACGCACGATCCTCGATCAAGAACCAGAAGAAACGTGCCTCCATGTGTGGATCACCTTCTTTGACAACTTGAACCTTGGACGACACGACGTATGGATCTCCCGGGTACTCTCGGAGGCCCTGAACGATGGCTCCTACTCGACTAGAAAGGTCATCTCCACTCGTCTGCAGCGTGAGCTTCGTGGGATCCTCGTTTTCCAGTGATGACGTCCCGAACAAGGAATGGAGCCTACTCGGATCTGCAGATCGCCCAACCCAGACATACATGTCGATGCCGTTGTCCAGCAAAAAGATGCCCTCGCTTGATAACGTATCCACGGTCAGCGCTTGTGCTCTGGGGAGTAGAATATTGTTTCGACCAGCAACCTTATTTTCCGCATCTTCATCGACCTTCTCTTCAGATGGATAACCGACGTCAGGATCCATTTCGTGCACGGCAAAAAGGCGAGGGTAGACGAAACTCTTGGAGGTGGACGTCCACATTTGATTAATGAGATGGTGGGCTTGGACTCGCTCATCAGGGTGGACGTCAGTACCGCCACGGAATGCGACATTCTTCATCATCGCCAGAGTGTACAACGGAAGCAGTTGCAAGCTCTCAGGTAGCGGCTTGTCTTCATTTTCTCCAGGAGCTGGTCCTTGCGGTACGGAATACCCAGAGACAGTTCGTCGATCGCCACCCTTTGCTGACCGGACGATATCAATGCAGGTCTGTTGCAATCGCATCCGGGCATTATCGATACCCGATTTGACACTGACATCTACACCTTGTTTGCAAAGTAAGTTGCATGCGGTGTCGACATCCAATTCTTTGATGATATCGGAACCGACACTTGTCACCGGGATCGCTTGCGTCATCACACGAATACGACGCTGACCTTCACTACTGGTGTAAAGGAGGGCCGCCTGCACCGTTACATAGGTGCTGGCAACATTCTGCTCGTCGTGAATCAAGTCAAAGCCAAACACTGAGTCCGAGTTGACGTTGGGCAGCGCCATGAGATCCGTTCCGCGGATGTAGAAATTTCCATAGAAGTTGGTTATTCTCATTCCCTTGGTACATCGGATCCTCATCACTGCTTCAAATGCCGTATTTTGCGTCAGCGTCTTGTTCAGTTGCTCCTCGAATCGCTGCCCGTCCTTTTCGTAGTCGAACATGACGTAGGAATACAGATTTCCCGACGTATACTTTGGCAATTCCCCAAGAGCTGCGAGGTCCATGTACTGGTACGGAAATAAGAACATGTCCACGCTAATTTGCTGACGGCTGAATTCAATTGCAGTATCCTTGTACCACGGCGTTTCGGGGCGCAAGAGTTTGACTTCTTGAGGGGTTCCCATCAAGCTTTGATTTTCACGGGATTTCAAAGCCCCATCTCCAAGGTTTGGCACAACCGACTGAAATACGCACATCTTTCCTCCCACTGATTTCATCACTGTAAATGCAGCCTTAAGGGCAGGTCCCAGGCAAGACTGCATGACGACGGGGTTCTTCGCAAACATTTCAGGCAGGTTATCCAGGAAAACCTCGACGACAGACCGAGATTCTTGAAGGTTGACCAAAAGATTATCGGGAAGTGGCACAAAGAGCTCCTTCAAATCCGAAACAACAAGCATTTGTGGTTGCGAAAGGTCCGATCCCAGGTTGTAGTAATGCACTGAGTTGTCGTAGGTGATGAATCCAATCTTTGTACGCCCTCGTCCGGGCAAATCATCGAGACTTGCCTTGATGGCATTGGCGGCGCTTTGTAGCATTCCACTACGAACTGCAGTCGCACTAACGTCCAGCACAAAGAAATAAGTTGGCTCTTGGGGTGGACGAACCATATACTCGGCCGGTGCAATGAATTCTACAACACCCTTGCTTAACTCGGGACGTTCAAATCGATCGCGACGCAATCCTTCATCGTCCAAGTGGCAAAAGTAGGCTGCTGGACAGTCATTCATTTGCGCACAGATATTACAACGCCATCTGCGACCATGCTCAACCCAATGTACAAAGGCGTTGATGTATGTACGACAACGCTTACAACGAATAATGCCAGCGCTGCCAGGCTGAACGGTATCAACGTCCTCGTCGTCGTCAGCAACAGGTGCCAGAGGCCGAATCACACCACCTAATGGAACCTTGCAAGAAGACGCAATGGTGTTCGTTTGAGGAATTTTGGTTGTCGTAAAGCGAAACAGACGCTCGGGGATCTTGATGTTAAAATCGATAACCTCCTGGTAGAGTCCTTGTTGCCCTGGAGGAGCCATACCAGGTCCCATACCCGGTGCCATACCAGGAGGAGGCGGAGCGGCTCCCACGCCAGGTGGTGGTGGGGCTGATGCTGCTCCTGGTGGTGGTGGTGGCTGGAACATGCCGGGTTGCTGGGCCCCGCCTACTGGTGCGCCAGGTTGGAACATTCCAGGAGCCATCTGGGCGCCTTGTCCTGGAGGAGGTGGTTGGAACATTCCAGGGCCACCACCACCCCCAGCGGGAGGAGGTGGGGCCTGGGATTGTCCAAACGGTCTAAAATTCAAACGAAAAAGCACAAAGAGATAAAGTGAGAACCAATGTGGTGTCCGCCAATGCCGATCCACCGATGAGCAGTCTTGGTAAATCTAGCTGTCTCATTTTACTCACCCCGAGGAGCCACCGGGCGGTGGAGGTGCAAATTGACCAGGCGGAGGTGGACTGTCGTGACGAAGAGAGAGAAAAAATGAGTTGAGAGGTCGTGTGGAGGCTACATAAGGGCAGCGCCGATCATCATTTATGACCCATGAAAATGACGGCAACAAAGCACACTGCAAACGATCCGACGTACCCTGGCGGTGCCCCACCGGCTCGTGGAGGTTGAAATGACATGCCAGCCATACCCTGATTAATCTGATGCATACCTCCCGGCGGAGGAGGAGCAAAACCTCCCCCAGGTGGCGGCGGCTGTTGATTCGGCGGTGGAGGCTGAAACCCAGCTCCAGGACGTGCACCACCTGGCGGTGGAGGAACAAAGCCGCCTCCACCTGGAGGAGGGGGTCTAAACTGACCGGGCGGAGGAGGTTGAAAGCTCATGTTGGTCTAGCTAAATGATATCACTTGCTAGGCTCACTATCCGAAGAGCTGCAACTATAGATAGCTTTCTCAAGTTGCAACGACGGTCTCTTGTTGCCGCTGCTGTCAGTGCCGAGTGCCGATGACTGCTATGGGAACCGCGTGAATGGCTTGTTGCGTGTGTCATCTGCGTTGTTGGGCTCGGCTCCCATTGCGGCCGGATAGATTTGAGCCGGTCGGTCGGTGCTCGCTCGGCGGTGCAGGCAGATAGAGGGTCGGCAGTCGCCGCTCGACGCCCAGAGAGCGCGCGAGACCCACAGACCAGAGGACAGCTAAAATTTATTAGCTAAATATTTCGCACAATGCGTTGCATTATGAACAGTTTGGTCATAGAAGTCGACCCGTAGAGTACTTCGTACGTTACGAGTGTGTACTGCGCATTACCGGTACTGTACCGCCGTACGTACCAGGTACGCGCCGTTCTACGAGTACTGTACGTACAGTGTGTACATACCTGGTACTGTACTTTGAATGCACCATGCGATCCATGCGATATATACAACTCTGGTCAAAAATCATACAGCAGTTGTTCTTGCTCTATTTAGTAGAGTAGCTACTCTACTAGCTAGCTAGTAGTCTACTTTATCCAAAAAAGAGTTGAAGACTGATCACACCTCCCGATCCTAGTGGCTAGAGCGATCGACTCTAAGTTGTTGCTAGATGATAACCCTACCTGTATATTGCAGTCTCTTCCAATGATGATGGAAAGTTTCAATCCTCGAACAATTGTGGAATGTCGGGAGGGGACAAACCCAAGAAGGAGGGCTCTACTGGTCATATTACAATTACTATAAAGATAAGTCGTTCACGGAAAAATCGCACCAATCAATAGAGAAGGCGGCGTACAGTATTTCTTGAATCATCGAATCACAAATCTGAACAAAAAATCGTCACTTTACTCTACTGCGGATTGTTCGATGAATTACTGCAACAAAGACTACTGGCAGACGACTCGCCGAGTACGAACAGTACTACAATCCAGTGTTCAGTCGGCCCACTGCACGAGGATACTGCAGATTGTTCTATCATGCCGCTAGAGCCACATGCTTGCCGGATGCTTTCCCCCATTTTTCTAACTTTTCGAGCATAAATTCTGGCGTGACCGCGTCGTCGGCCTCCACGGTAACAGATTTGGCTTGCACATCTGTATCAACACTTTTCACACCTAAAATTTGAATTTGAAATATTATGAGATTGCGTATGTACTGTGCGACAACGATCCTCATTTGAGCCCTCGAACCCAGTCGTACCTTCAATTTTGCCCAGAATTCGTTTGACGGCAGCGGCGCATCCCTCGCTTTTTGATACGAATATACAGCGGAAAAAAGTGTCAGCAGAGAAAGCTTACAGTTGTTGATACAGCATTCAAATCTTCCGTGTGCTCACCAGGTCATTCCAACATCAAATTTTGTCGTTGTCATCTTTGCTATGTGTGTATTGCAAGTATGCAGTCAAAAGTTCGATGGAGAGAGTTTTGAGTGTAATTTTGGTTGGCTACTGGTACGAGTATCGCTTCTCGAAGTTTGATCTTGATGGCAGATCGCTTTGATCGTCAGTCCAGTACTGAAACCTACGGAGGTTCTACGGCGCGCGCCAACGAACCACAACGATCGCCGTCACTATTATTTGGGCAGAATCTGTTTCGTTTCTTCGGTCACTCTATTTTGCTTTGATGCTCCAAGTGCCGCCAGTAGCATAGCCAACCAGCTAGGCACGGAAGCTGCCGATGAAAGCAATATGCTCGCATCTTTCCTAGCGCTGTTATTGGGTCTATTGTTCCTCGCTAGATCCACTCATGCATTGCTGCTCCTAGCCAAGACATCAGACACCTTCAGGTTGGCCGAGTTGCAATATGCGGAAGCATACTTACAGGCAGAAGCACAAAACTACAGAGCATCCCGGTTCTTGGTGGACCGATCTACTGGATCAACTCTTTTGATGCTAGAGGGTGTGTCCGTCGATATCTTGGATCCGACCGCCTCATCCATCGATGGCAGCACCCTTCCTTCAAGCCTACGACGCTGCGACTGGATCTTGGAAATCATCCACAAAGCCGACACAGCTGAGGAGCTTGTGCAGCAGTTACGAGAAAGAGAACAAGGAGATGTCAAAATTGAAGACGGGTGGACCTTGGACTATGTCAGGTTTGAGGGTGCTGCATTGAACGATGATTCAAAAGGCTCTTCCAGGCGCTACGACCAAAACTATTCCATGAAAACTCTCGTGGCTTCCGTTGCCCAAGCCCTACCGACTGCCCCGGCACTTAATCCCGAACAAAGCACGGGGAGTTTTATGATTGTGGACGCTAAGAGCGAAAATCGGCATGGTGTCTTCTTGGGTCGACTTTGTTTCTCATCAGGGCTTGGTGCAAAGTCGTCATCTTCAGCATCGACGGCCTATGTTCATTTGTCCCGTTGGGCGGGACGACCCTTTCAGTATAGCTCGGCAATCAACCGAAAAGCAGCCGAAATCATTATGGAATGGTTGCGCGAGGCCAACTTATCCTGCAACAATATCAGTCCCACTACTAATAGTAGACATCCATTGCTACTAGATCCGACATGTGGCAGTGGAACCTTTCTCGCCCTCGCCATGGAACAAGGGTTCCGGGTGGAGGGTTACGATGTCAATCCTAATTGCGCCGAAGGATCATGGCGCAATCTCGTGTACGTCTTTGGTGAAGAACATGCACAAGCCTTAGCGCATGTTCAATGTGCAGACAGTAGTCAGCTGCCACAAAGCGATGACGACAAAAATACCATCCGTGATAGACCCTCATGTGTCGTGTCCAACTTGCCATGGGGGGTCAACAGTATTGACTATGCTGATGAAAACTACCGGATACTGCGATCAGTCCACACACGTCTAGCAAAAGGAACCCCCTGTGTGTTTGTGACAAAAGCACAAGAGTCTAAATTGTTTCACGAAACCGGCTATGAAATTTTAGCGCAGGCGCGCATTCCACCGAGGGAATTCAAGCTACCACGAAGTAAAAAGAAAAGCAAGGATCTGGAGGATATTGACTCCAGAAACGGACGAAACTCTTGCGTTGTTACAATAGCTTTGTCGCAATGAGTCTTAGGTCTTATATAGTCTACTAGACTACTTACTAAGCCGATTCTAATGCCGGTGTAGTTGATTGTTCGTCGTCGACGTTGGGACTTTGTTCGTGTAGTTGAGGTGATAGTAGATCTTCTCCATCTTTCGGGACAAAGTACCAAGTAATGATCAAGGCAACAACGGCCACACCCGAACAAATTATCATGACCTGATCATCTCCCCATTCGTCGGCTGCTGGAGCAAAAAGTGTCGCACCCAAGAGTGCGCCAAGCTTTCCCGAAGCCGCGCTAATACCGTTCCATGTCGACCGGCATTCGGGCGAGTACAACAGGCTGGGCAAGATAAATGTTGTTGTATTGGGGCCGTAGTTGGCAAAAAAGAAGGACATGCCATAGAGGGTCACCAAGAATACAGGATAGCGCCGCAGGTACGACCAGTTGGAACCAATGGTAAAGTATAAGACACTCATGGCTGCGAATCCTTGCAACATGACATAACGCGGAGTTTGCGTGACACAGCAGGTTCGTTTCCCCATGACAAAACCCGCCACAGCATAACCTGGAAGGGCAATGCTGGTCAATATCAATGAGTCCATCGCCGTCTTCTGTAGCAAGTGAATTGGACTTTCTGATGCTGCTGATCCAAATGCAGCTTCCACAACGATCGGCTGAAACAAAGTGTTCCCGTAGAAAAGAATATCAAATAGGAACCAAGTTCCTGCAGTGCCAATGACTTTTCCTCCTAGCCCAGGCTCGTGTCTAATGGATTCCCACCATCCCGCCCGTCTAGATACTTGCGGTGTGCCACCATCGGTCACAACTCTGGCGCCTGCACCTTCTGCTTCGTTACTACTTGGAGGCACAGTCCCTGTTTCATTCGTCGTATCGTGGTGGACATCGTCGTCCACGGGTTCCTCCAATGGAACAGCCGCCCCCCGACGGTGAGCCCGAGCGTATAATCTCCACTGCATGAAAAACAAAAGGAGACCAGGGACACTTCCGAATCCCAGCAAAAGCCTCCAAATCAGATTCAGTTTCGTAGTCACGTGTAACAGTGGGACAGCCAGGATTGGAACCATTACGAAGCCCAGACCTTGAGTACTGAATGTAAGCACTACTCGCTGGACTTGAGCCCCACTGGTACTATTCGAAGTACTGGTGTTGTTGTCTTTGCCTTGTTCGGCACTCAAAACGGCTGCCAAGGGATAGACGCCACCGGCGCCGACTCCGAGCACAAAACGACACAAGGCCAGCCGGACATAGATATCCCCACTTCCCAGTGGAAGACAGGCACTCGCCAGACTGGCAATAATTTGCAAGCCCATGACAACTTTGAGTGCCCCCAGTCTCCCCAAAAAGGAATCACCCAACGCTCCACCGACAAGTTGACCGACAATCATGCCGGCCAGCAGCGAGGAAGCACAAGCTGCCTCGTCTTCCTCAGACGCCTGCGTAAGTTGCTGCAATATGGGAAGCACCAGGGAGATGTTCACCACGTTGTAAGATGTGGAAAAGTTAGAAACCATGGCGGTAATCTGATGAGGGTTCCTGTACCAGACATCGTCGTCGGTGGTATCCGCCAGAATACCGTCATTCTCGGTAGACGCTGGTTCGGGGTTCGGGTGCAACGGAGCATCGTCCGAATGTTCTCCTTCGTCTACATCGTTGACATTCTCGCCTTCTTCTTTCATAGTCGGTGGGTCCGATGGTAGTAGGGGTGTCTGAAGCTCCTCTCTAGTGATATGAACGTCCATGATGATAGGACAGAAATCCTCCAACACAAGAAAGAATAGTCTAGTATGAAGGAAATTGTGGAGTGTGTGATCGAACAAAATTCCGACGAAGGACGAAGGACGAAACGTCGCGTCTGCGCAAAGCATCATCGTTGTTGTTGTCGTTTGAATGCGAAATGAAGAAAAGGGGGACGCGGCGCGTCGTCCGGGGGGGGGAACCAAATAAACGACTGACTTGGCTAACAAATCCCCCTCGAAGATACGTACTGGTACAGTACCCGTACGTACCAGGTACGTACTGATGTGATAATTCAGTACGGACAGGCTTTGGTTGACGGCCTCGAATTACTGGTCGTTTTGCGTGATAAAATAATAGTACCGGTACTGGCACCAGGTCACAGGTAACGGTACCACTCACCACGTTTCACGGGTTTCATGTTTCATTGTTACGATACTTGTACGACGGAAAGCAATAACAACTCTCTAGAGTAGCTAGAGCTCTACATTTGAAATTGAACAACAGTCTCCACAAAGTCGACTTTTACCATCTGAACGATACAGTAAAGTTAGTGATGCCATGCCAGGCACGAAATCAAAAGCAAGAGGATTATTTGGTGATGAAGATTGCGAGAGACCAGCTTGCGATGATGTGAAGCAGGCCCTCCCCAAGTCCATGGAGGAATTGCAAGCCATGGCACAGAAACATGCCGCCAATAAGAAGGTCGAATGTCCGCCACGAAGCGCCGAGTTGGGGCGATCCTCATGGAAGCTTTTGCATGCTATGGTGTGTTGATCAAGGGCAAAAAATCTAGTTGCCTTCTCCCGTATCGATTACTCATCGTTCTTCTCACGACACCACGCTCCTTTGGTTCGGAAAACGCATAGACGGCCTGGTACCCTGACAAGCCAACAGTGGACGAACAAAAGAAGATGACAGGCTTCTTTCAGGCGTTGGCCTTGTTCTATCCTTGTGTTTGGTGTGCCGAGGATTTTCAAAAAGAAATCAAAAAGTCTCCGCCAGCGTAAGTCTCCTAGCCACTCTATAGAGGACTGGTATACGAGTACTGTACATACTTGTGGAAATTGTTGACCTGTCTTCATTCTTTGCTGACCTTCGCCCATTATTCCAACCCCCACCACCACAAAGTACTGAAACTCGGCAAGACCTATGTTTATGGCTATGCGATCAACATAATCGAGTCAACAAAAAGCTAGGCAAACCTCTTTTTGAATGCACGATGCAGAACTTGGATGAACGATGGCGAAAATCCACCGACCCAAAGTGTACTTGACACTACTTTTAGTAGCAATTTTATTATTGGCACAAACTAGCTTCCAAGTCGTGAATAACATCTCTTCTCTGTCTTGAACATGAATTAATGCGAAAGCAATGGCGTGCCATCTTTCCATTGGCCAGATGATTCATCTTTTAGCCATTCCCATCTATCCCAGAGAATCGAGTCCGGTCCACCGATCGTGCACTCCAACCGACTTGGATGGAAGCGGAATGCCTGCAATACATCAGCAGGATAGTTATCGTTTGTATTGTGAGCAGTATTTATAACATAACAAGAAAAAACCAAATTGCATTTCGTTCCTTCCGTTTCGACCTTGACGACTTACCCGAATGGCATCATCAATTTCATGATCCGAAATATCACCATTTTCCAACTCCAATCGAGTCTTTTGCATAATTTCCGTGGCATGGCTCTTATTTTCCATCATGGGGCGATCCTAAAGATGAATAACATTCACAGGAGCAGATTGATATTATGAGTCAAGACGTAACATCTCACAACTTGTCGATCGTGCATGTTGCGTCGCAGAAGCTCTAATACTGTAGGTTGTACGTACCCCCGATAGAATCCCATCCTTTTCCTTTTCAATTCGTTTCGAGCTCACCATGGAGGCAACGGTATAATGAGGCAGTAGGTCCATCAAATCATTCAGTGGAAGTCGTTCACAATGTCCTTCTCCTCTCCATTGTTCCGCAGTCTCGCCAGGCAAGTATCGGCCTTGCAAATGCAAAATCGCAAGAGGTCGCCCGGACGCTAGAGAATCGCAGGTTCCACTACCTTTTTTCATTACAAAATCAATGCCTTCCTCAGAAACTCTTTGCACACCCACCGTTCTCAGATTCGGAGGCTACACGTACGAGCAACGAAATGGAAAAGCACAAAAACATTTTTCGTGAGCCAGACGTCGTCGCCATGTATACCGGTAATCATGCACACGCACAAACAAAACATTGTTCTACCCCAGTACCCACCTGACTCAGATCATCGGGTGTCACAGCCACCGAAAAGACCCAATGCACTCCCGGACGTCGAAATCCATATTCATCGCATAACTTTCGTCTATGACATTCGTCACGGATGAGTGCCAGAGGGTCTTTGGCGGGAGGCTTGGCCGTAAAATAAGCTTTGGATACCACGCCGGTCACTGCTTGTTTATTGGCAATCATCGAGGATGCCATCACCCTGGATCGTGTCGCCGAAATTGCCAATCGAGACAACATTGTTACACTCTATCTCTGCTGCTGCTGCTGCTGTTGTCTTTCACTTTTACTTTGAATCCTTCTTTCTTGTGTTGTTTGCTATCTTATATGTCAACCCCTTCGGGTGACGCGTTGGTCGATAATCGATAAGTGCATGGCGAAACGGGTGCATACGCAGTATCATGCGTGGATGCGGATCGGGAGATCTGGAGGTGAGGAAATGAGAAGCCTGAAAAAGGGCATTAGAAAGTCCCCGAGTGGTGTCAGTGAGCGATGGGAAGCGTGGTCGATCTGGTCAAGATGTACTATCTGGTCAACGGCGGCGCACGCCGAGCTACTGTACCAGGTACACTACTGGTAGCGAAACTTGCTGCCGAGAGAGCTCGCTTTCGACCACCGCTCGCCAGGTAGAATGCCCACCTGCAGTAGCTCTCCGTACAATTTGTACAGGCGGGGGTCTACGAAAATGTTCGTCTCATCGCGACGACGCTGTGCGGCACTCTCCTTATTTCCCGATCCGCATTGCATCCATCATCATTGAAGCCATAAAACCAAAGGGTTCCTCTTGATTGCAAACCAAGCCTCACTTTGTTGCCAAACCTCTCTATTCTACTGTGCCTCATATCATCGTCCGCTGCTGGTTCATCCATTCATTATGTCCGAAACTACCTATTCTCTCGAGGTAAGTACTACGAAAACTCGAGCGTGCGCCTCTCTCGCTCGTCAACCCACGACCAATGATCATCCGTCTCACGAGCTAGTCTAAACAACCTAATTGCCTCGCGATACTTTACAATGCTTGCTTCATTCCTTCATTCGTCATCATTCAGTACGCCAAGTCTGCCCGCTCCAAATGCAAGCGCTGTAAGGAAACCATCGCCCAGGGCGACGTTCGAATGGTCGTCACGGTTCCCGGGGATGAGTACGACATGAGTTCGAATTATCACGTGGGATGCTTTGTGTTACCCCGAAAGGTGGCAAAGCTGATGGATGCGGAAGAGTTTGTCCGAGAACACGTCACGGATACATCGGAAGACAAGACGATTCTTCCCGATCAGTTTGACAAGATTGTGACGCAAATGGAAGAAGCCAACTCGGCCAAGAGCAAGAAGAACAAAAAAGTCAAGGGTGAAGGTGGCGACGGCGGAGAAGAAGAGACTTTCATGACTCGGATTGCTGCGGCTGCCACGACAGAGCTCGAGGCGGAAGAAGGAAAGCCACCGGAAAAAAAGAAGGCCAAGAAGGGAACAACTGTTACTTCGAAGGCGGAGGAAGAAGAGTTCTGCAAGTTCGTTGAGATCTACAAGGAGCACCACAACAGCAAGGCGGATATTCTCAAAGATTTCTTGCGGTGAGTTCTCATAGTGTACATTACACTATGATAGCTGCTTTTGCAATAGCAATCGTCTTACTCACTCACTCACTTACACACACACACACATGCCTTTATCATGCAGCTGGAACCGTCAAGTACTGACGGGAAAGAAGGATTTTGTGTTGTTCAAAGTGCTGGACGGACATGTTCACGGCCGCTTGGGCCGGTGCCCCCTGGACGGTGGCAGGCTCAAGTTCATGGAAGGCGACTATGAAACTGTTCACTGTCCCGGTGGCTTTGATGAGGATTCTCAAATTCGATTGCCTTGCGCGTTTACGGGGAAGCGCACGGACCCCGCACTCCGCTTGCAACCATTCTATACGCACCAGCCCACGGAAGAAGAGAGCGAAGAAATGGACAAGCAGGTGATAACCGAGGCAGCTCCAGGAGACTCGGGACCTGGCAAAGAATTGATTGCTGCAGCTGAAGACAGCAAATGGGACCTCGAATCGTCCGAGGGAATCAAGGAGGCTGCCGCAAAGTTGGTGGACTTGGTCCAGGACAAGGTTGATCTACCCGAAGGTCGCGATCCCAAGCGCTTGTTGGGTCAGATTCTGGTAACCAACAAGGACAAGGGCATCAAGGGCGTCATTGAGGAGATAATTTCCAAATATGGCTTCAAGGACGCCAAGGACGCCAAGAAAGCAGCCAAAGAGGAGGCTACTATGAAGGTGTGCGTCAACCCGAAGAATGCTCCCTTGCTATTGGCGTTCCAAGAATTGGCAGAACTTTATTTCAAGGGTATGTTCATACAGTCAGCGTCTTTCGAGCATCAAGTACTTGTACATCTTGTTCTTTTTTCTCAGATTCGTTCCAATATTTGTTTTGCCGGAGTAGAGAAGAATACAAATGCAGGTGCCTCCTACAAGAAAGTCATCAATGCACTCAAGGACCTTGAAGCCGAAGTGACGGCTGCGAACGCCATGTCGTTCAGCAAGGGGAAAACCAAGATTGCAGGCGTAGGCAAATCGTCCGCAGAGAAGATGAAGGAATTCTTGGAAACTGGGACTATCCAGAAGCTCGAGGAAAAACGGGCTTTGCATTCGTAGACGAGTCCCAGGAGGCACAAGAGCATCACCGGGAGTGAGCACCTCGGCAAGAATCATGTGGATCTATGCTCGCCCTGGACAGTTTCTTTATCTCCAGTGACTCAAACTTGCTGTTGTGTCATCGAGCGTGAATTCGTTCGGTTTCGCCTTGTAGATCGTGGCCTCTCTTGGTTGGGAACTGGGAGGACGGTTGGCTTGTTTGATGATCCAGGAGCAACAAGTTGACAATTGACACTCTACTCTAGGAATGAATCAGTCCCAATGTGATCATCCAACAATGGTCTGACAATATAACGAATTTTGATTTTGCTGATTGGTTCATCTAGTAGGGGAGCTACAACGTGACGTGATTCACGTGCAGCAGCAAATAATGCTTGTTCTATCGTACTGAACCTGACAGTAAAGGTACTGTACTGGTACAGAACCAGTACCTACCGGTAGAACTCTACCGACCGTACTGTACAGTACCAGTACCAGTACGGTACTCGTAGCTACATACTGTAGAACTAAATCGTAAAGCAGCGAAAAAGTGCTGTCTACTCTAGCTACTAGAGCTACCGTAGTAGAGACCCCCCCCCCCCCCTCTACTACTCTACTACTAGCTAGTAGAGTAGAGTCGCAAAGCAAAGCTCTCTACTACTGTTGTCTACCGAGCGATCCGCATTGACTACTACGACCACTGACATACCAAATCTTGTTTTCGGCAATTTTCTGGGCGTGCAGGCATGATTGCGGCACTTTCTGCGGCATACGGAGCCCCGCCCGATAAATAAGTTGATGCACTTGCAGTTTGCATCTGTTCAAGTCCCTTCACCATCCGACACAGCGACATGAAACGTCTTTGTAACCTTCCGACGAATGGCGCAGTGATGTTTCTTCTTCTCGTCCTTGCAGCCATGCCGGTTAGTTTGCAAGGATACCTCTCCTCGTTGCAGATAATTCGCCCAAAGTTCCACGACGATTTTCCGAAATGTCAATTAATGGCCACCAGATCGACTGGGCACGCAAAAATTGGTGAGTTACTGAGTGATCTACCGACGCCTTGCTTGCTGTTAGAGATGTCGTTAGCGGAGGGTGCTGTTGAGGAAACGGATCTAGATGATGTTTTGGAACGAATGGCAGCGTCGGACACCTCATTCGAAGGATCCCTATTCGTCCACACGAAAGTGACTGACACATCAGAACGAGAAAAAATCACAAAATCAGAAGGCTCTGGTAAAAGTTCTACAATATGTCGGGTTGACACTCCACCCGAGTTGATTCCTGGGGGTGCCTATCTAGGCATTGGTTTGGCCAATCATCATGTCGGCGGATATTATTGGGCTCGAGGCATGGGCATCGGGGCGGCGCTTCCTGCGCACGGTATATATTTTGGGGTATCTTCTTCTGCAGATGAACGTAGCGATGGACAACTATTCTGGAAGAAACGTGGACCTGGTCTGAACGCCAAGGAAACAACCGAGGAATCGTCGAATTCCAATGACGGAAAACGATCGGAGTGGGCAGATTTTCTCGCTGTCGGGGATACTGTTCAACTAGTACCAAATGATGCTGGCAAATTGTTGAGAAGCTCCAAATTTGACGTGCTTCTTGGAATCCGGCGGATAGGTCGGCCTTTGGGAGCCGACCCAATCGTAGAGCGGATATGGCATCGGTCCGAAGATCCACGCACTGGTTGGACTGTTGTTTAATCACGAACTGAAGTAAGGATTTGACTTCCAGAGAGGCTGTGATAATCTGCTGTGTCTCATCACCACTTCCAAGTAGAAAATGCTCTAGAATAACTACAGTAGACTCTAGCAGTACTCAAACTATTTTAGGCTTCTACTACTAGAGTAGACTAGTTGCTGTTCGAATGAGAGTGCGATGAGTCGTCGTCGTCGTCGTCTCGTCGTGAAGGAAGCATGGATTTAGTCCCGCAAGACTGAATTTCTGACTCATCAAAATTTCCCGCCAAAGTGCAACAAGATGATGACTGATGCAGACGACGCAGCATGGCAAAAGGCGAATTGTTGACGATGTGAAATGTGAAATGCTCGGAAGTTCTTAGATTTCATATTGCATTTGTTGGTGCTCAGAGCTCCCATATTTTCTTATATGTCAGGAATTGGAGAAAGTCCTATTGAGAAATGCTTGCAGCGAAAATTATCTTCGCATTTGTCGCATCATTTCTGATGGGAAAGAATGACGCCTTTCAGAATATAGAGCCTGCCAGAGGAATTCTCAGATCCGAGATGCCGGTGCTAAAGAATTCCAATGCTGAAAATCATGACATCCCGAGCAACAGGCGAAGATTCCTCGGCACGGCTACTATTTTTGGTGGTTTGCTTATTGGCAATGCCGCAGAAGCAAAAGACGAGCTTTTCAAACCAAATCCTTTGACCAACTCCGTCCTGGAACAGGTAAGTTCATTGTGCTCTGATGTCGATAGATTTTAGAAACCCTTGCTGACGCTCAAGGATACGTAGCTTCGAATATGGGAACAGGCAGAAGCGGACAATATAAAATACGGCGGGGAGCTGGAGGCAGGAGATGCGGGTAACAAGGGGAAAGTCGGCGCTTATCCGAAATTACTTTTGCCAATTTTGAAAATAGATCAGGAGCTTGAGGAAATTAAGGCTCTGGTACGGGACGAAAATCCATCAACAGCGTGGCCAAAGGCCCTGGCAATTCTTCAAAAAGACCAATACGACAAAATCCAGTTCAAGAAAACATTCAACGCTTATGGCGACAACATTTACTATTCAGATCCCGATAGAGCTAATCTGTACCTTGGAGGGGGTGCTGTTCCAAAGACAGAGCAGAGTTTGGCGTACCTACTCCGAAATGATGTGCTCTCGAACGTAGAGAATGTTCGTTCGGAATTAGAATATTTGATAAAGACTGGAGAGACCGACGTGGACGACCTTTATTCATATGCTGACATTGCAGTGGGTGCTATGAAAAAGTATCTTGCAATCGTGCCACCAAATGAGCTAGAGGAGGCGAAGAAGATGGCTTTTTGATCGGCTCCCGTGTCGGCTAGCACTATAGACAATCCCATTCTCCCAGATTAGAAATAGCTACAGTACTACTATGTTATATTCGACTACCTGGTACATTAGGAGACAATTCGAATCATAGTACTCTTGATCAGGTCCAAAATCTCGTCGATCGCAGCCTCAGGTAACCTCGACAGCGATGGGATCAGCGCCGTTGCTTCTTCCACAGAAGTATCGGTAATGACCAAATTCATCAAGGCAGCAACTTCGAACCCATGAAGCTCCAGCTCGTCCCCATCGTCGGTTTCCTTGCGGAAAGTCGTTAGTGCACTACAAAACGAAGAAAAAATGAGTCTCGAAGCTTCTTGTCTATAAAATCACTCAGCAACAATATCAACTTACTCTTGCAAGTTATCCAATTCCTCAACCAGCTCTTGGTGATCTTTTTCGGGGTTTGTCATCGTGTTGAATCGCTCGACATACTTCTGAGTCTTCCGATAAACCTCATTCAGCTCCTCATCACGAGTCACGGCAGAACGAGCACTAGCCTGTAAGATGACAGCCACCTGTGCGTTGGATAGGATGTGAATGTCTTCAAACTCGGGTCCGAATTGTCGCTCGGCTGCGTTCTCTACCGCGGCGGTTGCCGCTTCTCCGAGGAAGGGGTTTGCATCGACCATTTGTGCGACAAGTTAATGAGTGCTTACTTCCCAGTCTTCGAGGGGGGTTCCTTTTCTGGTCTCAGCTTTTAGGCTAGGAGTAGACTACGAGCGAGAGGGGCTTTGCCTTTCGAAGTGGAACATATGGCACCGCCCATCATGGTGAAATCGCTATTACTCTCGCCTCTCGTCGCTACCCGCTACCCGCCCGTACTACCGGTATTAAATATCTCTCTCTCCAAACCGTCCGCCGACCGCCGGCCACCGAGCATGAAAGTCGAATGAGTCGTTTGACGTCTTTGTCGCTCGACCGCACTGCGTGCGGGACGACGTCAAAAAAGATCTCGTTCCGCGCGAGAATGCGTGTGAGACGCATACTGTAGAAAAAGAGACAAAAGATATTATTACTATTAGATATTATTTCGTCATTTGATCATCCATTTGACATTGTACAAGTACTTTCATTCATCGCAACACCATGGTGCTTGTATATAACGGTGTCTTTGAAGTCCAACTCGTCGAGGCAGTGACGAAGATACCATTTACAGAGCACACCAAGAATGGAAAGACCTACATCGAAGTGGAGCCAGACGCCAACTATTGGATCAGCGTGAGAAAGGTCGCTGTCTGCCCGACAGCGATGGCATTAGCGTTCAAGGTGGATGGTAAAAGGCTAGGCTTGAAATACACCTACAGTGGTGGGGATAGAGGAGCACCAGCCACATACAGAGGTATCGCTGATATCCGTGGCGATGGTACAGTTTTGCAGCATTCACTCAAATTTGTAAAGCCTTCCAAAAGCAATCATGTTGGTGGTAACTTCGAGACCACCGAAGAATCAATGGGTACAAGTACCGGTACGGTTGAGATAGAGATTTTTGCTGGAAACCTGAAAGACCAAGACGTAAGATCGAAAACGCAGCGCATCGAGAGAAATCTGTCTTCAGAGTTTGGCGTTGCGGCGGTTGCACGCGGCCCTACCGCGGGTCCTTCAAAGAAGAAATGTCTTCGTTCCTCCGTCGGGCAGGCGTGTGCAACTTCCAAACTATCTTCACGTAGGCTACATGATCGGCGTTGTGTACATCGTCTCACCCTGAGCTACTGTGCCACTCCAGGTTTGATCTTGGCTGGGATCTTACCTCGCTACGAAAGTGACAAAGAAGTAGAGTCCACCCAGCAGTCTCTGGTCAAAGAAGAAACGCCAACACCAGTAAGATCCACGTCGACAAGCGGCAACCCAGCCCCGGCCTCGATAAGCACACCAGTGCTTGCAGATGAAGTCGTCTTGATGGATGTCAGGCAAGAATGCGCAGTCGCACAGGAAGTCATTGACCTGTGTCTTGACGATTGAAGACTAGCGAGCAGTCTCGTTTCACCAACGATCGGTGGCTACCAAGTACCAGCCTTCTTCTTCGGAGACATCGATAGGGTCTACGGTACTTGTAGTGCTTCGATCCGATACATACCACTAGCCCAGAGGGCACGGACAGTCATTCAAAACTATTTTTGTTTTTACGAGTCAAATTGCATAGTAACAGACAACTCTACTAGAGAGGGAATGCATCATGCCCTGATTCCCAAATGTGTTTAAATTTTTCAGTTTACCCGGCGATCTTCCCGCTGAACTCCCACTCGGGCTCGACTGCCATTGCCCAGTTGAACTTGTCTCTCAGTGTCTTCGAGAATACTTTTTCGATGGGAACCTCGTTTCGTTTACACCATGCAACGGTGATACGCGGATCCATGTAGTTGATCTTGGAGGTTCCGAGCGACACCTCCTTGTTGTCATCCTTGTGCTTCAAGTCCATCTCTGCCTTGGCAATCTTGCTGTTCCAGTTTTGAATGCGCTTGATAACTTGGTCTTTCGTGGGAACCTTCTCCCAAAGGTGAGCTTGCTGGAACTTCTTGTCCGCAACTTCTCGCTTTCGTTCCTTAGCCTTCTCATCTGCGGCCGTGGCCTTGATCTTTTCATCGTTGGTCTTGGCTTTTTCTTTCAACTTTTTGGCCTTTTCGATCATCTTGGTAACTTCCTCTGCCATCGTTTTTTCGCTCTTCTTGAGAGGGATTTTGCTCGCCTTGTCGGCATTGAGGCACTTCAGAATGCCCTTCAGAGTCTTCTTTTGCTTCTTCAAAGTCTCAATTTTGCCTCCAAGATTTTCGAGCTGAGTTTCTTGTGCTTTGCTCACAGAGCGTTGGTGATTACACAGAATGGCAACTTCGCGATTGGCATTGTTGTATTCGACCACCTTTTCCCCAGCAGTGAGACGATTCCAGCCCGCGGCAGCTTCCGTCTTGTAAAGTTCTTCTTGCAAAGTTCTGGATGCGTTATAGGTACGAAATACCTTGGCAGAGAGACCATCCATGAATTGCTTCAAATGATTGTTGAGCATCGTAGGGTTGATGGCGTCGAAGACTTCTTCGCTGTTCTTCTTCTTGCTGCAGAACTTCCTCAAGTTTTCAAAGACCTGAGAACCCATACCATTGTCAGCATTATACATGGCTGCTCCGAAGTCGATGGTTTGCTTGTAAAGCATGGAATCCTTACCCAGGAATTCCAATTCAATTTCCTTGCTGTCCCCTCCTTCCTTGTTTGGATCAAAGTGCAAATGCTCGACTCGAAGGGAGCAGCAACCCACGGTGTCGGCCTCTTCGTCGGTATCTTTCTCTCCGCCCACACGAAGGGCTAGTCGATCAATAACCCATACAGCCGTCGCCAGTTGCCTCGTCTCCTTATCCTTTGACTTGAGGTCCTTCTTGTACGATTTTCGGATATGGACAATCTTGTCACAGAGCTTGGCGGCCTTACTGTACTTGGATCGGTCCGACTTTCCCTTGAATGAGGACTGCGCGGCTAGTTGCATGTATTTGGATTGGTTATTGATATTTTCCTTCCAAGTGGCTAGCCATTGTCCTGTAGGATCGTGGCGCACATCGCCCCACGCATGCCCAGGAATGGGGCAGCGTGGAATGGCCGAGCACTCGGAGAGATTGAGGGACACTTGCTCGGGAATAACACGCTGCTTGAGCTTTCCCATCTTTGGGTGCTCTCCGCGTCCTCTAAAGGCACCAGGCGGTTCCATGTTGTAGTTACCAACCTTCTCCAAGTGACCATCTACAATGGCAAAGCCGTACTTGAACATGGCTTGATTGCGGTCTTCCTTGTTGGCCTTGCGTTCGTCGTCTGTAATAGCTTTTCGAATGATCTTTTGCTCGTTCAAGTGGTCTCTGATCGGCCCGAAGTCGCACTTGGAAAATTCTTTGATGACGTGCTTCTTTCCGAGCTCCTGCTTAAAGTCCGCAAAGAAATTCTTGATGAAAATCTTGCCCGTCTTTGGATTCCCCAAGTGCATACCGTCCGGGTCCATGGCGGCAAAGAAAGTGGCACTGCGTGAAGAAACAGCAACAGGCTACCAGTGAGTCCAAGGAATGTACTTCAAGCTGGTCGTTTCGTCCAACCAATGATGCCATATATACTTACGCTTCTTCTTGTGCTGGAGTCAAGTCCACAGGCTGCCCGTCATACTTCATTTTGATACCGTGAGGCACGTAGGCCTCGGGGAAACTCACACCCGCGTGTTCCATAGTCAACCATTGACATCCCTCAGGAGGCTCCTTGGCATTCCACCACAAAAAGGCTTGCATAGCATACTGCAAACGCTCTGCCCTGTCTAGCTTTTTCAATCCTTTCGTCTTGGCCTTTTTAGCAGGCGACGACGATGACGTGGGAGCCGCATCGGGCTCTTCTCGCTTACGCTTTTTGGCAGCCTTGCCATCAGGGTCGGCCTTGATTTTGATCTTTTTCGCCTTTTTCTTCACGATTGGTTCATCGTCAGAAGAGTCCATGGTGATGAGGTCGGTTGGGAAGAATGAAATGTGAGTAGAAAAAGGGCGAGCAGTAACGTCGGCACAACTACTATGATTGCGAAGATGTGCGTGTATCCGTTTGGTGTGAGAACCGAAGGCAGCTTGCTACTGGGTCTCCAGCAGAGAGCTGCAGGGAAGACGATGCTCCGACTTTGAACTTGCGTTCCTGGACTTTCCGTTCACGTAGAATCTACGGATTTTCAGTACCAGGTACTGTTGGATAGGGCGGTCTCTGCACGCCAAAATATTCTTTCTGCACTTCAACCCCCAATTGCAGGAAATTCATGTATTGCAGAATCAAATGCAGCCATCGCTTTCTGCAATGCGTTCTCCACTTCGATCTGCGCAAACGCGCTAAACCACGTCACTTCCTGCAATCAGCGCGCACATTCTGCAGTTGAGCTCCCGGGTTGCAGAAAATGCAACTTTAATTGCAGAATACTCGTCCGGCTCGCTCCCCACGATGATTCTAATGCAGACTTTATTGCAGAAGATTTCTGCAATCCGTCCGCGCACACCCTCATCCCCTCTTTCTCCGCAATATACCCCACAATAAATCACAGTTACTCGTTTCCCCCCAAAGTTACCAGCGTAGAGTCGTTTCAGTCGGAAACCGTGTTTTACTAGTCCACCCAGTCGAACGAACACGCCCGGCGTGTAAACATTCGAGCGAGCCTGCACACATGCAAAACCAATAATCAAAATAAAAACAAAACATTTCGACAATGATATTCCTTCTAATACATCGATGCGGTCACTATCTACTCGCTAATCTGCTCACGACACAATCTATGAAGCATATCTGTTCTTTCTTTCTCTCATCGATCGCTCTCGCACTCATCCTCATCGATCTTTCCAGCAGCTCCCAAAGAGACGACTCCTGGCACCGAGTCTCGCTCGTCCTCCTTGGACTCAGTCAATTCACAAGTAGCAGCGGCTCACAATAAAGTACCAGGGACGCTGGAAGCGTGCCAAGACGAGCATCAAGATCGAGTAGATCACGAAGTCGCGCACGCTGACCGGATTGAGACCGAATTCCACAGGAAAAGATGAAATAGAGGGATCCGCATGAAGAGCGGCAAAGGCAGCTTGAGCCGAGGCGAAAGAGAAAACTCGTCAGCGACCAACATACAACCATCATCGTCGCCCTCCTATGATCAATTATCACACAGCTTTTATTACCTCGCGTCCTCTTTGCCTCGTCCCTCCCGCACGCTGACCGGATTGAGACCGAATTCCACAGGAAAAGATGAAATAGAGGGATCCGCATGAAGAGCGGCAAAGGCAGCTTGAGCCGAGGCGAAAGAGAAAACTCGTCAGCGACCAACATACAACCATCATCGTCGCCCTCCTATGATCAATTATCACACAGCTTTTATTACCTCGCGTCCTCTTTGCCTCGTCCCTCCCGCACGCTGACCGCATCAACATTATTTTATTATAATGCGTGCGTGTTGTTATTTTGTGTACGAAAATCGCAGAGATCTTATTTTATTGCCACCGCATGATGAAACACATATCCCGGAAAATCCCAACTATTATTTGTATTTTACGGCGCGTAATCACATGTAACTCGAATCCCCCATTGCAGGAATGTTCTGCAATCGGTGAGGTTTCATGCAACGGCCCATACCATTATATCCGTCCTCGGTTAAAACACATTCACCGAGCACGATATTCAATCGTGTGCTCACAAATTTCCACGTTCCGTTGCCAATTTGCGATCACAATTTTATCGTCCAACGGCGCAGCACTCCAATTTCATTCCATCGTGAACCCGTACACACGTACGCTACAGCGCCTTTGTATGGAAATTGTTTTGACTATAGTCACATTAATTTGTACCATGTCGGATAATCCTCCAATCCATGGTGGCGATCGTAATGGTCCCCCGGCCCACTTTTATCCACAACTGAGCCAAGCACCACCGACATTATTTGGAACCATGTCAGATGATCTTTCAATCTATGGTGGCGATCGTAATGGTCCCCCGGCCCAACTTATTTATCAACAACCGAGCCAAGCTCCACCGACATTTGGCATCCCAGGAATCCAACAGGCTGCAACCGGCGGTCATATCATGCCAACAAACAACCATGGTGGGATCTATTATCATCAGCACCCACCTAATAATCCAGCAGCAGTCTACCAGCATTTTGCTTATCCTCATTCTTCTGCGTTGCAACACCCGCTCATCCGAAACCCTCCCCCGGAACTTCCAAATATTAATCCGCCCGTCGCGAACGATCCTTCCCTTTTCCCTGACACCGCCAAGGCAGATCTTGTTTGTGCCCGATACGGGCTTCCCCGCGACCCAACCACCCAACGGGTCTTGATCCCTTATAATCTTTTCGATTCCCGCCAAAGTCCCAAAAAAGGAACGAATTCCTTGGAACAGAGCATCGCTAAGATCCCCGCATCGAACTACCAACAGCCTTTTGGTAGTAACGATGCTCTTGCAGACTTCCAGAGCCTTCGGGATCAGATCAAGGACCACATCATGGACCACATAAAATCCTCTATGGTCTCCCGTTGGAATACGCTCAACCAAACCGTCATCGGTGTGTTCGGCCGTCACGCTGTCCCAACGGAAAAGTATCCTCCCTCCATCAACGGTCGTACAAAAAACAATTTCAAGGATCTCAAGTCGGAAATGCGAATTCTAAACAGAAAGCTACGACCTGATGACAACAAAGCCACACTTTCTGACGAAGTGTCTACTTTTATCATCCGCTTTGTTCTTCATGTTGCATTTTCTTCCTCGTATACGAAAGAAGAAATAGAAACCTTCGAAGAAGCCCTCAAAACCCGTCTTGGGTTTGACGATTGTGGCAACTCCATTGACAAAGGAACTAAAATGCCTGCCAATGAGGACCCTTTCTTCCGAAAATTCTTCAACCAGATCCACACCCAGATGCGAGGGGAGTTTGCGCTGAGTAAAGGTCTTGGACTCAGCACGGCTGGCGATGACCATGTTCAACCGACTAAGCCGACGAAGAAATTTAAGAGGGAGCAACGCCAACAGGAAGGCGAAAAATACAACTACGAGTTTCCGGGAAGGACCGCGTTGGGCGTTTTCAAAGTCCAGAATCTGAAGTATCGAAATGAGCCGGCCGACGAAGAAGCAAACTTCCACTTGGCGATCCAACATTTCATTTCTTACACCACCACCACGCAAACTCACGACGATTCCCCCGAAGGTATGTTACTACATGAATTCCCGATTCCTATCGAATTGACGTGGTCATATTTTAGTCCAGCACACTGCGTGCGACAATGTTGAAGTTGCACACTGTGTGCGGACAATGTTGAAGTTGCAGATTAGTAGCGGTCGGGTCATTATCAATTATTTTGTCGTCGCGTCTCTCATCGATCGCTCTCGCACTCATCCTCATCGATCTTTCCAGCAGTCAATTCACAAGTAGTAGCGGCTCACAATAAAGTACCAGATGCTGCTTCACCGAACATTCCTGGCGTCTCTAACCAAGGCGGGTCGGTTGCCCCATCTGTTTCAGTCATTCCACCAGTACTAGCGGCTCCCAATAAAGAGACTCCGCCTCACATTTCCGGCGTACCAGATGCTGCTCCAACGAACATTGTTGATTCCGAACAGCCAGCTGTAGCTCCTGTTGATTCCGAACAGCCAGCTGTAGCTCCTGTTGATTCCGAACAGCCAGCTGTAGCTCCTCTCGCTTCTGTTGATTCCGAACAGCCAGCTGTAGCTCCTCTCGCTTCCGAACAGCCAGCTGTAGCTCATGTCGAACAGCCAGCTGTAGCTCCTGTTGATTCCGAACAGCCAGCTGTAGCTCCTCTCGCTTCCGAACAGCAAGCTGTAGCTCCTGTTGATTCCGAACAACCAGCTCACAAGATGAAACTTCTGAAGGATGCGATCGATAAACGCACCAAGAAGGATGAAGCCAAGAAAGCCAAGAAACGGCAAGCAGACGATGCGGCGGCGAATAAGCGAGCAAAGGGCAACGATGCTACCAAGCGCAAAACAGACGATGCGGCGGCGAAGAAGCCAGAAAAGGGCAAAACAGACGATGCGGCGGCGAAGAAGCCAGAAAAGGGCAAAACAGACGATGCGGCGGCGAAGAAGCGAGCCAAGGTCAACGATCCAAAGCGATCAAGTGGAAGAAACCGTACTCCCAAGAAGATTTATGGGAGTGCGGATCTTCCCCCATGTGACGACGGGGGATCTCACGAGATCCCCGGGGGTCTCGTCGTTGAAATTTGTGTTCCCCAGCCAGAGGAGTGGAAAGAATACATCTCTGACTCTATCTTCAAGATATGTAGCTTGTGCTCGAAGGAGCAAAGCCCGACCAAGTCGGCCCCGTACTACTACTGCAAGGCCTGCTTCATGGTAAAAGTCTGTGCCGCCTGCTATCAAGGCAAGTAATAGTGTACGGCAAATGGCAAGTAGTCTATGGCAAATCATATATGGTGGCCGATTATTATTTTAGTCTACGGCAAATATATGGCCGATTATAATACAATGACTTTTAGTACTCTCGTCGGTAGCTATACTGTGTCATTATTATACACAATCCCCGGGACCAACGGACGAGTAATCTTCCCGCCGGGGCCCATTTCATGCCAGTCCGAAGTGACTAGGAAGTAGAGAGAGGCTCCAGTTTCAAGTAAGCACGGTAGAAGTAGCGCAGAGTCTACCACGTCGTCCACGGAAAAAAAAGTGGGACTGTCTTCGTCGTCGTCTTCATCCGCGTGTGGCAGATGCCATCTGAAGTAGTGTGACCCGCTGTGACACTGGGTTACACTACTTGACATGGAAATTTCGACAACTGAACTACCTTCACCTTTCAATGGCTTCAATGCTACACCGAATCGGTTGGAAGATAGCATAACAATGGAAATAGGCTCGTTGCCAACCGCGAAAGAGTCTTCCACTGCCTCAACGTCTTTGTACAAATAGAAGTCACGACGGGTTGTTTGTAGTCCACGTCTCAACAACTCTTCGCCGTCACCCTCTAAATCGAATTCGTCCTGCGTTTCAGAGAGAGACGGCAGTAAACCCATCAATTCCTTCGCGACTTCCACCATTCGGATGTCGCCAAGGCCCATTTGCTCGATTTTTTCGAGTAGATTCACAGTACATCGATCCATAGTTCGTCTTTCCAGGTATCGGTCTGCCGTGTGATAGGCCCACCGTCCCTTCAAACTTTTGCAACAAATTTTGATCAGAGGTAACCCGGCCTCTCCCTTTCCGTCTCCTTCCCAGAGTGGTCGGTGAGAACCATACCGGCGAAGGCTGTCTGGAATCGAAAGCAGGGTAATGAAGTTGTATTTGTCAATCCATTCGACAACCTTCGCTTGCTTCTTTGCCTTAGATGATTCTCCCGAGATGCGTACATACTTCTTGAGTAATCGGTCCAGACATGAAAGAAAATACTTGATGTGTCTGTCGCAGTCGAGTATTTGGTTTTCATTGATGACACCTCCGGGAACCATGATCCGACTGATCATGCTGGTCATAGCGCAAATCAAGTGCTCAATCTCCACAAGATCAGCATTCAGACGATCGGGGGGAATGATGGGTGGACAGTGTCCTCCATTGCTCTCCACGGCGTCTAAGCAATTCTTTTGCAGTTGTGGTTTCTTTGCATTTGAATCAAATGCTAGGCGACGATTGGTCAGCCAAGCCCGCAGTTCAGCAACTACCATCGATTCGATTGTTTTGCCAACGGGATCGGAATATGGCACGTCGGCAACAGGAAGAGGGGATAACATCGAATAGACCCACTTGGCCACCTTGGCATATGCGAGGTAGTTCTCCGACACGTATTTCCCGAACTTTCCGTCTTTCGAAAGTAATTCAACCTTTAACCACGTCAAATTGAATTTTTTCAACTTGAGCAAGATTGAGTTGGCGAATTCGACGAAAGAACTGTGTTTGGATTGGGAGGTGATAAAATCTTTCACGAATGTACCTAGGGTCGCTTTAACTATTCCGAGGAATAGCTGATGCATCAGCCCTGGGATCCATTCTACAACATCAACGAAGGGGTAACTCCAATAGTGAGGCAGGAGGCTGTCCACGTAAACCCTGGCTTCTCCAACATTGTTGAAGGTTTTCGCTGCTTGATACAGTAGGTCGACAAGGTCTTCTTGCAAGCCTTCCGTTTTTCCAAAGGCAAAGACCGCTTTCTTTGTTGTCCAGATGCCGGCTACTACGTTCGTGAATATACTGTAACACGCTTCCCGTAGAGAGTTGAAGTCGATAGTCTTGAACTCCAAGTGTTCAGGACCATCAGGTGTAGATGGGTAGTCGGGAGGCATTGGATATAAGATTCCGATGAGGACCCAGTCGTGGCACTCTTCACATGACTGGGCGGGAAGATCGTTCTTTCTCCGTTCGAAACAATAATCACACGAAGGAATCTGTACGTAAACAGATACAAGGTCCCCCACAGTCCTAAAACAGGAGTGGTATGCAGAATTTCCACCCAGGACCCATAGCGCTCCAGCTTTCGCTGGGCGATCAGCCAAAATGCTGTAAATTATACCTCTGCATTTTGCAATACGCCTTTTCCAAGCTCCATGGTAGCAATCAATTCCTTGTTCGAGGAGCAAAAGATCATCAAGGATGAACTTGGAAACGGCGTCCTTGTCAGCCTGAGAGCCGTTGGCGCTCCCCAAAACTATGGGATACGTGTTCTGCGAAGTGTGGATTTTTTCGTCTGGTACCCCTATAGTCAGTAGCTGCACAAATACTTTGTGTCGATTCCCCTTGACATAGGACGGATCCATGTCGTCCTCCCAGGGAATCAACGACGCAGCGAATGTATGAGGGTCGTCGTCAGATATCATCTTCACGTGGTTGATAATCTCTTTCCCACGAGGCGTTTCGGATAAAAGCTGCGTAGAGTCGAAGGGGACTACCAAGCCATGTGCCATGGCGTCCCGAAAGCAGTCAGAGGGCTTCATCGCAACGAAATCACCGAATTGATGAATGGGGATCTTGGGCAAATTGCGTGGGATGGAATTTGAACCGTCCACGAAAGCACCAGCAAAACCGCCTTCTTGGGTTGGGAGAGAGAACTGACGATGATTGGAGATAACGGGGGGTGGATTGAGAGCAAAGTCAAGAAGAGCACTCAAAAGCCGGTGCTGGCTTTTGGGGATCTTGTGCAACAGTTGGCTAAACATTATCCCAAATAAGGCAGTGATCTCGTGAATGTTGATGTTCGGCCCGTCGTGAAGCGCGTTGGAAACAACAGCGCAGCTTCCCATCCCACGTGATTTGTGTTCCCGTTCGAAGAATCGGATGCCACGGTTGTCGTTTTGATAAGGAAAAAGGTTGTCAAAGTCTATTCTTGTAGATGAGTCCATGTCTTGGCTCTCATCGTCATGAGTAGTAGGAAAGTGGGATTCGTCGTCTATACTTGTAGATAAGTCCATGTCATCTGTCTGATTGGTGGTGGAGAGGATACGCTCATGTGTCGTATCAATTGTTGAATCTGCATTTGGTTCGCTCTGATCATCATGAGGCCTGAGGACAGTATCTTGCAGGCGACTTAAATGGTGAGGAAAAGTACCGTGTTTGTTGATTTGATTTGGCTTTGTCATACATTTGCCTTTTGGCAGCAGGCCTATCTTGCAAACACGGCACCAATACCATTGCGAGTTGCACGACGGGCAGGATATTTTCACCGCCCAAGGGGTCTCAAGATCGTATATCAGGGCCTTAGTCGGTAGGGTATTACAGAAGGCGGATGTAGGAGTCGCCTTCTGTCTGCACCGAAGATCGCTGTTGTTCCTAGCGTCGAAATTTGCGAAATATTTCTGGCTGATCGGGATGGATACCGGTATGCCGACACTACTGCTACGATCGCCATCAACATAGTAGGCAGGTTCGGCGGGGTCCGATGAGGATGAGGACATCATCAAAATAGCTATGAGAGAGAGAGAGAGAGAGAGAGAAATTGTTGTTTGTCTGCAGGCGTATCCTTCCGCCCAACGGAAGAAGAACAACAATAAAACTGGTATCGCTCGTTTATAATAGTCCATCCCCCACCTCTGTGCGTATATTTATACATACCTTTGTTTCATGTATGAGCATACATAAAAATTTGACGGCCATAACATATACAAGTAACCATCAGTCCAATTTGTAAGCACCGGTCCTTTTCTTACATAATCTGAAACCGACGATGATGATGAGATTATAAAATGGGGGAGGGTCGGTACGTCATCCGTTGAAGGAATATTGATTTCAGAAAATGTGAAGATCTGCATTCAATCCTGCAATTGGTGGTGGATTGGGTGCCACGTGTAGGGGCGATGTTTGATTCTGCAATATGGCCTGCAGTTCGTTAAAGTCAGATTTTTGTTGGAAACCCTCCACGAGAATTCTGCAATCAGGCCTGCAAAGAGGGGGAGAATTCTGCAATTCTTCCTGGTATTGACAAATTGCAGAAAGATTAATTTGGCGTGTGTCGACGACGTGTTTTGCGTTGGATGGGCAAGCTCAAAGCGGCGTCGACCGTCGACCAAGGACGACCGCGCGACTGTTGCGCGATCCTATCGGCATGCAAAACGTCACAAGAATACAACGTAAAATTTGCACTCCGCGGTCGGTCGGCGGCCACCAAAAAATCTTCTGCACTTTTATTATCATCCTCCTCCTTGTCTTTCTCCGCTGGCAATGAGACCCATCATCCATTCCATTGTCAGAAAATTCAATGTGGGTAATCATCAAGCAGAGGAACTTGTACGATATTTATTGACGTGCTTATTTTTCATATGATACGGCAAGGATGAAGCGAATGTCTGTCCCTTTCCTACTGCTTCTACCGATACGCAATTTCTGCCTGGTGGAAGCTCGACGACCATCATCACGGCTGGCGTTTTCCACTGCCCCGATTGCCGCCCGAAGAATTGCGTCGTATTCGTCTTCGCGTCCCCAATACTCTCGATGCTTCAGTGCGGTAGAGGCTGTTAATGACGACAATACTATATTATCATCCACTTCTACGCATATAGTGGACGGTATCGTTTGTCGCGAAATTCCTATTGAGCTTCCGGTGGTAGGTGTGGTCACTGTTCTGGAAGCGACCGCCGAGTCACAAGAATCCCTCGTGGATATGGCCCTGGCTTTGGACGACGACGAACTGAGGGAAGGAGAGCAAAAATTATCAGCTGGGGACCCCTATGGTGCTGTACTTTGGCCGGCAGCTTGGGCAGTGGCCAGCTATTTGCTCACTTCTGAAGGAATTACGACCGATCGTTCCAAAAAAGAGGATTTAGTTTCGTCGTCGGCGTCAAAGAGGCCATTAACGGGGTTATCAATATTGGAGCTGGGAACTGGGACAGGATTAGTGTCCATAGCTGCCGCGTTGGGTGGAGCCAAGGTCCTTGCGACAGACTATGAGCCACTTGCCTTGACGTTGACCGAATACGCCGCGAAATCGTTCCATGGAGATGAGATTGTGCTACCAATTGAATTACAGCTCTTGGACATGTGCAATTTCGATACTCCTTTGCCACTGGTCGATCTAGTTGTGGCGGCAGACATCATGTACGAGCCGAAAACGGGAATTGCCATGGCTCATCGAGCGGTGGAGGCCTTGAAACAAGGCAGCCGTGTGCTCGTCGGTGATAGTCCCGGGCGACCGGGAAGACCGGCCTTTTTGAAAGCGTTGAAGGAGCTCGGGGTATCGGATGAAGCAATATTTCAAGACACGATAGGTCGCACATGCTCTGGTCCCCGACACGAGCTGATTTGTGGGAAAGGCTCGACATCGGTGTCGGCGACGCCCAAGGAACTGCCAGTTGCGATCATGGATTTGAATCCGTCGATGCTTTCTTGACGATTCACGGACGAAATGCTGAACGAAGACTCAAGTAATAGTTTTCTTAGATAGTAAATTACTTGTGGAACAAGCTGCGAGTACTTCTGGCTCGCCCGAAAGGACACTATAGTATTATCCAGAGAGGAGAATCAACTAAACGACTATGACACATCAGGCGTGAGAGGAGTTCGCTTTCCGGTTCCTCGTCGCTTCGACCCCGGAGTCGAAGTTCGAAGATGCGACTTCCTTCGCGGTGCTGTCGAATTGGGTGTAATCGGGCCTTGAAGGGACCTCCGCGAAGACGAGCTTCGTCTACTGGCAATTGTGACCGCTGTTGTTGAAGCAGAAGCACTTTGGTTTGATTTCGATATACCATAGGAATTGTCTTCGTCGCTACTGAAAGTCCTCCGAAACGACGTGCTGGAGCACGACTCGGAGTCCATGGAGCTGCTCGGCGCAAGATCCGGAGCCTGGCTGCCCGATTTCGTTTCATTTGTGAAATCGCATTCTGCCTTGCTAGTCTCGGGGTTTGTCTGTGCAGTTGTAGGCTTGGCTATTGGCAAAGCAGCCTTTGACGACAAAGATGTGAGCTGTCGTGGACCCACCCAGCCGCCACCGATTTGCATTGTATTCTTCAACAACGAGGTCATCTGAGATTCGAAACGCTTGATGGCTTCCTTGGCCTTTTCGGCCTCAAGGATAGTACGTTGTTTTGCTTCGTCGGAGGCAATCGTCTTTGCGAAAGTGCCAGTTTCCGAGAGGTGCGCTACACTTCCAATCGTTCGGAGAATGTTTGCGGCTGTTTCGTTAGCATCGCTTGCTACCTTCCCTGCAGATGTGCCATATTTGTGCTCTACAACATCGCTTGCGACCTTCCCAGTCTTCTCCATGACCAGGCGGCTTGTTTCCAACAAAGTCTCACCTACGATAGCCGCAGCACCGATAGTGGCTAAGCCTACTTTGCCTGCCGCCATTAAAGCCTCCCGGCCTTCCGGTGGCAGGCTTTCGCCGATGTTGCCTTCTTCGAATTTGCTTGCAACCATCTGTATTCCACGGCTCGACGCGTCGCGAATGCCATCCATGGCCAGTTTTGTACTTTCTTTGGCTCCCGCTGAAGCCCGCTTGGCAGCATCAGAAAAGGCTAGGGCAACGACAGCGTCGCGATCCATCATCAAGGGATAGTCGTTGGCTTTGAGATGACCCTTTACTTGTACCCCTGCATCCTCGATCTTGCTGGAAAGTGCTGTGCCTGACCTCGTCATTCCTTCCTCCATGAGTCTAGCTCCAGCAGAAATCACAATGGCAGCGGTGTCACCAGTTTTTGCTACAAGTGCCACACGTTCTTGTTCCCGATCTAGCAGTCGGAGAGACATGGCACGGAGCTCCCATATCAACATAGTTTCTGTATGCTCCATAAATTCCCACTCCTCGTTCGACCGAATAATAATAAAATCCAGTGTTCCTTCGATGATAGCATCCCGAACTTGCCATGACGCCTCGGCGGGTGATAAGCACGTCATGAGGGTCTGTATCACTGCGAGTTTTCGTTCTCGTTTCGCTCGTCCGACACTCAAATACGCGGCCACCGCCGATATATATTCATAGTATATCGATTCGTCACTCTCACTTTGTCCCTTCCGAAAGGTGCTCAAGTATGCAATACTCCGGAGTAAAAACGAATTTTGAATGTCATGTTCTGAGTGCAGTTTTTGGAGAAGTGTCAAGTGATCGAGCCTGCCGTTCAACCGAATTAGCAAATCGTCCTCGAGCTCTTCCCATCGTTGTTCACTATTTCTATAATGCAACCTATGCAGTGGTGACACCGATGGAGGGCTCCTTCGTAAAGCGTGGTTGCTACTACTCGACGTCGAGGAGACATTGTTCATTGGAGAAAAAGAAGTTGCCGATTGTTGTACTGGCGAAGCGGCGTATAGCGCTGGGACGCTGTTTTCGTCGCACGCAATTATTTCCTCATGGAGAGGCGTCGCCGACAAGGGAAGTGATATTGCTGAAAGTAGCTCACCCGTTGGAGTTTGCACCATATTCAGCTGCGCCACTTCCCCTCCCACTAAGCATTTCCGGAACAGGTCGAGTTTGCAAAAACAAGATGATGATGATGATGTTTGGTCGGCACTCTGCGGCGATGGCGTCGTCGTTCCGGCATATTCGAATCCCCCCCCCATTCTGGAAGTTACATGAACTGTAAGTGGCTTTCTACCACATCCACTCCCCTCGAGATGGAAATAAGAATTGGAAGATGACGATTCTTCTTCCATCATCGGCACTTTCGCACTTGCTCTTATTCGATGGTTTCTGGGGATGTTGTTGACGATGATGTTGCTTCATAATATATTATTGTGTACCGGTACGAACCGTACCGGTACCTGTGCGGTATGTACCGGCTTTATTTTCCTCGCGCGGTTCTCACGAATGAAAATTTACGAAATTCGTCCCCGAATTTCAGAGTTCGCCGTTGATGGGCTGTTACGACTGGCACGCTCTCGTCGAGGGGGGCTGGCGCTAACAAATATATGGACATGAAGAAATTATATGTTGTTAACGAAGAAGAAGAGGCAAGAAGAAGAAATTCATCATCATCATCATCATCATCTCGGATCAAGTGCGAACTTCGATGACGCGCGCGCGTTCCTCACTTTTGGGTTTCTCATCTGCGGCGGGAAGAATTATAGTCCAAAACGAAAGCAGATACAGGATACAGGTACAAGTACAGTACAAGTACTGTTCCGGTAACAGGAAGCACGAAATACAAAAAAGATAAAGCGAGAACCAAGAACCAAATCATAAGAACCTCTATCGTATGGAAAGACAGCCCTTAGAATGGTGTAGGAGAGATGATTGGAACCAAGGATTTTTTGTGCTCCATCATCGCCAGGGCGTTGTCCGCGTTCCTCGATGTGGATCCTAAAGAAGTTGAAACGAACTTTCTGGCCGCCGGGGATAAAGGCCTAACATTGCAACATGCCGCAGTGAAGACCAGGCGAATTCGCGTACGGTCGCGGGGTGGAATCTCGACGTTCTTGGTTTTGTCGGGGTCCCTCGAAGAGCTCGCAATATCCTGGTCGTGGTCTTCGTCGCTTCGAATAGTCGAAAAGAGTTTGCTGGCTGTGAAAGGACTCCGCCTGCAGGCTCGGTTCGAGTTCGAGAAAGACGCGATTGACGAAACTAAAAGTACCGTTACACACAAGAGACCAGTGGTGTTGTATCTCAAAAACTTATGGAAGGACGCGGTTCAATATGTCAAAAACTCTCAGAAACTTCACCAAGCGATTAGTGATCTGGTGGATACTCTGAGTATTGAAGTACAGGATGTACAATTTCAATTGATCCTCCCCGATCACGATGATACCGATGGGGCAGCTGCATCGGAAAAAACAAAACTTAAACTCAGCTTTGATTCGGCCAATTTTGATTCTCTACAGAAGACCGACCCATCTGGCCCCATCGATTTTTTGCGACGACCATTGAATATTGACTTTAGCATCAATGCCTTGTCGCTGAAGGCGATGGAAGGTCACGAGGAAATATCGATTTTAGACCCATTTACGTACGCCGCATCCATTCGCAGATTGGCTAGTGTACGATTCACGTCATTGGCTACCGGCTTTGAAGTAATGGGTAGGGAGGTACGGACACGTGAAAATGCGGCCAAAAGTAACACCAACAGCGGTATTTTCCTTCACTTGTCCGAAAAAGGAGTTTCCGTTCTCGGCGTGGCCGTGTCTTTATTGCATGGTGGTAAGGATGTCGATCTATCTGAAGAAAAAAGCATCTCAAGCCATTCAAGCCATTCACGAGGGGAACCACACGAACGGTCCATATGGCTCGTCCGCGTCTTGATGATGCTTGTACTGTTAGTCGTTGGAGCCAACAGTGTCGTGTCGCGGGGCTACGTGGCGGCAGACAGAGATTCAATGCTGTGGGCGGCTTCTGCCTCTGCAGTCACAATTCTTTTCGGGTGGAGATTCCTTCAACGTTCGAAAGGGAAAATTCGGAAGGTCTCAAGATCCAAACCGAAGAAGGTGACGTCGGGGGGTCCGGCTATGTTTAGAATACCTCTCCCGTTCATCACCGCAGTTGGCCCGAAGGGCATCTCCATTACACTATCGAAGATATCCGTTGTGGGACGACTCGACTGGGAGGTCATCAACATCGCAGCCGACAGCTTGAGTTGTTGTGGCGGTGATCGTGCGGAAGATTCACTCAGGGCATCAGCAAAAGGAATCAGATCTTCTCTGAGCCAAAACACTGTAATTTTGAACATAGATACGATATCGGAGCTTTTCTATCCCGGTCGAATGAATTTGATGCAGCCCATCATGTATACAGTGGTTAGACTCGAAGATGGGGTGCTGACAACGAAGTTGCAAACGTTGGACTTTCAAATGCTTGCTGCCAAGAAGAAGGCTAAAAAGGATGACGATGATTCCAGTCATGATGATCCCAGTCATGATAATTCCAGTGATGAATTGCAGGATCCACTGTCTGAGCTAGGCTCTCGGATCGGCAGCTTTGTCCAGATGACTCGTGACCAAGTACGTGTTACAAGCCACCAAATCAATAAGGGTATCTTCCGAGGAATGCAGGGTATCGGTGATTTGACCGGGCTTAAAAATACGGACGAAAGTACAATGGAGCCAGCAGATGCAAAAGAACTGGGAAATCAAATTTCACGAGCTCAGCTCAACTCCGAACTTTTTGCGAGAATCATGACACTCAAGGCTGTTGCTGAAATGTTTGAATCGATACCACTCAGTAAAAACAGATATCGACTGCGAATCTTCCGAAATAGTTTCCGAGGAAATGAAGCTGTGGACTACCTTTTGGCATCCAAAATCGCCGGTGATCGCCTCGAGGCCACAAAAGTGCTACGCGACCTTGAAATTCAATTCTGTCTATTTGAACACGTTACCAAAGAATACAATTTTCGTGACGATCACGAGGCTTTATTTCATTTTGTCGACGAACGGAGACGCCGTATGTGGGACATTTCGTCGGTTCCATTCAAGTACACTGAAGTCGACCAGGAGAAAGTGAAACAAATTCTCCCGTTCAGTTCCAAAGCTTTCGTGCGAGAGCTGGTTATTCGCAGCCAGCCTGACGGCGAAGCCTTCCTTTGTTTGCGCGGCAGCGAGATATACGCCAATCCCGCAAAACTCGCCCACGCGTGCGTATGTGATATCTTTGTTGCTTCGTTTGAGAACAAAATGGTTTCAGTATCGAACATGCGGGTTCGTGGTGCGATCGATCCCAACCTACTACGGGAAGTACATGGGCTTGAAGTCAGTGTTGACAGGCTTCATGGAAGCCCGGAGTACACAGCTGAAGATTGGTATGAGAAGCTTGGCTTCGTGGGATCGGCCGAAGATGATTCTGTGCCCTCTAAGAGGACCGAGAAGGCAGCTCCATTCTCCCTTCCGTACATGTACGTCGCCCCATTCAAATTTCAATTGAGCTGGAAGGGTGTTGTCTTTGCGGCAAAGGAAACAACAATGAGTATTGAAGCGTACTCGGGTGACGGGGAAGCAACATCGAACGACTTGATCAGCTATTTCGTCAAGCGTGTTCTTAGTCGTGCACCCGGACTTCTTGGTAACTTCCGTTTCTTTGGAGTCAATGTCATGGAAAAAAGTGGTATTGGTACGGCACTTGCGGTTGGAGCCAAGTTTGTTCCGTTCGGACAGTACTTGTCCATTGGAGGGTTGGCCCTCTTTGATGGTGTTACCGCGGCCCTCGACAATGGAAAAACTGCTCGAAACGATGACGACGGCAATTATAAACCAGGTGACTTTGTCCGTGGTGTGATTTTTTCCGCCAGGGAAGCTGCCAGATATGGAGCCCATGCAAGAGGGAAAGTCAAAGACGAATTCTATGACGAGGAAGATGAAGTGAAGCTAGACGCGTTGGACTTCGCCGTTGGCGCAACATCAGGGACAGCCAAGTATGTTTATGGAAACAAGTCTCGTTTTGCTGGCGCAACGGTAGCAAGTGCTAGTGTCGTTGCTCTGACTGTGGCGACTGGGCCTATTGCTGGCCTGATTCTCGGGGTGGCTTGTGGTATTCTCGCAGAGAAAAGCGTGAAGCAATTCGAGAAGAAGTACGAAAGAAAGTCGGAAAATAACAGTGACGAAGACTTTGCCAAGGACGGAGAAGAATATGCATCAGATTACTCCGAACATTAGCGATTAGTGATAGAGGGACTTTACTCCATAGATAGCTTGCTTCTGCTCTGCTTTGCTCGGCGATTAGTGCACTTGACCACTCTCTAGACTACTATAGAAAGACATTCCGAGTACAAGATAAAACGGACGTCCAACGCATTCTCTCCACCACGAGAGCTTAGCGAAACAAGAGTGAGTTGTCTCTGATTGAGAATGGCCTACTAGTCAAATCCTGTCTGACTCTCAACTCCTAATAATGTCGGCATCATGTTTTTGACTCATGATTGGCCTACTCGGGATTCAGGTGGACGACGTCACGTCGCGAGTTCTGATCGTAGATTTGGATCTTGCCGAAGCATTGGATCACACTTTGTTGAGTTCGGACAAGCTCTCGATCAGTTCCTAGAGCGGCTCGCAAGATCATTCTTTTTGACTTTCAGTTTGTTTGCATTGCATTGATCTTTCGATGGCATTGTGAGCACTAGTTGATACCGGCGGGCATACCCCTACCACGTTAGGCCTACCTGCACCATCCCGTTTCTACGGAGATCTAGTCCAGTTGGTCAAAAAAGGGTCGTCTACTCCTACCTCTACCGAGATAGCTTTCCAAAAAACAAACTATTCTAAATCAAAAGACTTGTTTCAACAACTTTATTATTAATACTTTAGGGGAGTGATAGTGGTGTCTTAGTTTGAATGAGTTTTGATAACTACGGAAGCCTTTCAAATTTGTTGACGACAAAAAAGCTCAAATCCGAGTGTGGGCCTCGTAGAACTCGGTACATTTTCAACGTGCGGACCACTGCGGACCACAGCTCCGCGCGCGCGGAAATTTATCCGTTTCCCCTCCGGACCACTGCCTTCTGACGACAAATAACCCTGACGATCTTAGATGAAACGAGACATGTCTTGGACCCGGAATAGTTACGGACAGAAGCCTGTATGATCGGACCACATCGGACCACATCGGACCACGTGGGCCGCGCGCCCCGACGAGGCACTAGAGTAGAGCGGCAGAGTACCAGTACTTTTACGGTACATGTACCAGTACCTTGTACAGAATGTATTGTACCCGTATTTATTACATACCTGTATACCGGTACAGCCCACCGCGCCTCCTCTCCTCGCTGAAAAAAACTCGGGTCGGCGGGAGGCAAAAGTCAAGAATTCGCCGTACAGTTAGTACGAAGCGAGCACTGTACAACTAACGGTTCCGTACCCCTCTGGTCGGCGGGCCTTTCACTCTATGTATTCACTTCCCCTTCTTTTTGACAAGGAAGACGACTCACTCAAGAGTGCATCATCGATGATTCAGGTGTACCTGGTAGCCTACTACCTTGTCCCATTGCCTTACTCTACTACTAGACTACAAGTAACAGTGTTGTCATTGTGTTGTCGTCGGAGGTAGCAAGACAAAATAATCTCCCATCATGTTCTCATCTGGCGAATTGCAACACATCCCAGAGCATGCGGCCATTTCCGAGATGCAACACCCCCCTCCTGTGGACCGCGATGAAACCGAGGCGCTCTTTGCTGCTGAACTATCGAGACTTTCCATGCAAGAGCGCGATGAAGTGTTGCATGATATCCACGGAGTATCGGATGACCAGGAGGAAGATCAAGCCTTCGTTGAGAAATGTTTCGAAGACTTGGAAGAGGCCATTTCTTTAATACCTACCATCGACAAGATAGCTTATTGCCAAGCCAGGGATCTTGACGAATCTTATGTTTCCAATGATGAGTTTCTGCTCATGTTTTTACGGTCAAGTTCGTTCAATATCACGGCTGCAGCATCCCGCCTAGTGGGCTTCTTTGACGTCAAATTGGAGCTCTTCGGTCCTGAAAAACTGGCACGAGATATTACGATCAATGATCTCGACGCAGATGATATTAAATGCATGGAATCGGGGTACGCACAAGTTTTGCCTGGGAGGGATCGTGCAGGTAGAGCCGTATTGTGCTTGATGCCAACGATTCGAAAATACCGCACGGTGCTCAATCGGGTAAGTTTGGTTCTCTTCTCCTTTCTTCAATTCTTATCTACAAAAATGTCTCACCTTTTTCTTGTTAGCAACGGGCTGTCTACCTTTTGTATATGCATGCTCTCCGTGATCCTGAGACACAACAAAAGGGCATGGTAGGTATTGCTTATAATGTCGGTGCCGGTTTTACGCGAGGTGAGTAATTTATGTTTCTGCCAGAACACAATTTTAAGTGTGGAAAGCAAGTTCCTGATCATCTGTCTGTTTGTTGCGGTCATTTAGATCGAGAGGCGGTCTGGAAAATGGCAAAGCTCGTTGGTGCCCTACCGACCAAATTCAAGGGGATGCACTATTGCTATGATAACGCCAACGTAAAGATGTTATTTACATTGGCAATGTATGTTTGGGAGAGACAGACGCGTATCCGATGTCGGCAGCACTGTGGTAAGGCCGATATTCTAATATAGTGTGGTTTATTTTACTGTGCCGGCGAATAACGTCTAACGAGCGCCCCTTTGCCATTCAGGCACACACATGGAATGCGTATACAACCTCATGACCTTTGGGATACCTGCCCACATGTACGTTTTTGATTGTTTTGACAGTACCGTCGGGGAAATCTTGGAGAGTACGCAGGTTCTAACAAGTTGTGTCTGTATTTCAGTCTTCCAGTGACTGCGTCGGGTGAGCTAAAATTCGAAGCGCACCAGGAGTATTGCCGAAAGATCCGCAAATTTGCTACGTGGAAGGACAAAAATGTAAGACCGATTATCGTTCCGGGTACCTACGACATTCTTCTCGGCAGGGGGAAGCCGCTACAAAAACATGCTGGGAATTTACGCTACCACCACTTTATTGAGACTTATCACGGCCAATATGAAATTGCCCAAAAGTTGGAAAAGACAAACCTGTCCAAGCTGATTGTGCAAAAGATGAAAGAAGCCGGCGGTCGCTTCCTGAAGCAAAATGACTGTGGTTGGATTGAAATTGACGATGATGCGGCACGGTACAAGGTCTCTCATACCTTTCGCAACCATCGAATCGCCGCCCGCAGTTTGGAGAAAAAGACCAAGGAGAAAGGGAACGAGGACGGGACCGATAATCGGGGAAGGAAGCACGAGAACGGATCCGATGCTTCAAGCAACGGTGACGCTAGCACATTCGAGGTCGAACCCGGCATGTTGGTCGACGGACAAAAGCGGAGACGACTTAGCGGTCACATACCTCAGTAGTGAGCGAAATCTAAAAGTAGACGCACTTCGTGTTTTTGTAAAATAATGTTATATCCCAATCTGTACCGTCGCTATAGTAATTCGAATGAGTCCCACCTTGCAGTTGCAGCCACCTCGAACACAATACGTGGCACAATCATCCGACCGAAAAATTGAAGTTTTATGGAATCTTATCCGACGACGACTCCTTCTTTCGTGAGCTCGCCCCCTCAGTCTTGTCAGGTGTGTTCCTATCAATGGCTTTGCCATCTTCGTTTGCTGACGTCTCCATTCCATCCTGACTATTAGCCGTGGCAGATGGACACGTCAAAAAGTCCTGTGTCGCTGTCGCTAGTTGACTGGCCATGACGGTTGGAGCCTCATCGGGTGCTTGTGTCGAAACCGGCACACCCGTCGTTGCAGTAGCAAGGGGCTCTATAGCCTCCTTAGGCTTGGGCTGAGTTTCAAATTCAAACTCTTCCTCATCCGACGACGAATCATCATCATTCCCCTCGTTTTTCGCATCCTCCCGGGGCTTTTCTGGAATCTCGTTTTCCGGATTTTCCAAGCTCTTTTGTCTTGGGGATACAGCAGGCTGTGTCTCGAGCCCCATCGTATCATCATTCTTTCTGGAGGACTCAGTCTCTTTCATCGAATCATCATCACTAGCATCACCATCACTTTTCTTGGGATTTTCAGTAGCAGCATCAACTTCAGTTGCCATTTCCTCTTCTTTGGGGGCCTCGTTATTGACTTCGTCCTTTCCTTTTTCGATCTCCGAGACTTTGGGGCTTGCTGCCAAGTCAGCTACCATCTCCTCCTCTTTATCTTTATCTTGAGTATTGGCTTGGTCATCTTTTCCCGTACCAATATCCTCCTTCTCTGAGGCAGCATCCAGTCCTCCATCCTTGGGTGTTTGCGGGGCGTCAATCTCGAGCTCCGCCTCCACTTCATCATCGTCGTCGTCGTCATCATCATCATCATCGGAATCGTCTAGCACGGGCCGCCGAGGAGTAGCAGTCGTCGTCGTCGTCATCGCCTTCGCCTTCGAGGACAGCTTGGGCGATGTGACCGACGCAGCAGGCATCTTGGCACCCTCCTTAATATTGTCATTTACATCATCTTCATCTTCAAAGGTCAATTCATGTTCTTCTTCATCGCTAGAATCGTCCAGGACGTGACGACGACGATTGACGTGACGTTGGGATGACGACGATGCGGCACCAGGTGTATGACTTGGCGTGACTGGATTGACCGACGACGACGTCCTGGATGCAGGAGACGCTTCCTCCCCTGCCACAGCCTCCTCAGCATTAGTAGCAGTATTGGTATTGTTACCAGTACTGATTGCCGAAGTGGTTGCTGCCAGGGCGTCATCGAGTGACGGGTCGTTAAAGAAGTCATCGTCCTCGTCGATCATATCCATGTCGTCGTCATCATCGTCTTTTTGTTGAAGAGGGACGGGAGAAGCATTCTCGTCTGCACCATCACCACCGCCACCGCCACCGGCGTTGTAGGAATCATCGTGTTCTTCGTTGAGCTGCGAAATCATTTGGTCCGCCTTTTCGAGTCCATAAATGCGCTCGACATGTTGATTCCGCACTTGATCTCGCATCGTATCCAAGAATCGTTTGACGGACGTTTTGGAATTCAACGTCTGCACTTTCCACATGACTTCCTCCAAGGGCGTTCCCGGCACGAGTTGATTCGCCCACTGCTGATACGCGCCAATCAATTGACGGCTAAACTTGGTCATGTCCTTGACGGTCTTTTTATATTTCTGCTTCTTCTTGTTGTTGTTGTTGTTGTTGTTGTGGAACTGCTCTGGGAATTGGGTGAAAATAGCCGACAAGCCATTGGGCTGTACCAAATCCGTTTCGGAAATGGTCTTGCGGCGAGGTTTGTTGGATTTTGCCTTTTTACTTGCAGTACCCGCAGCACCACTGTTGTATTCCGCCGCAATTTCTTCGTTGGTCTTTTTGCGTTTGTTGCTATTGTTCGAATCATCTTTGGCGTCATCTGCGTCTTCGGCTTCCCCGTGTTGTTTGCTCAAGAGCCGTTCTTCTTCTTCGGAATCGTAGTACGCGCCGCCGTCCGAATCATCATCATCATCGGAGTCCACATCTACATTCGTGGAGGTTTTCTTGGTAAAGCGAGACAAATCTTGGGCCCGGGGAAGCCCGAGACGGCGCTCTCCAGAAGAAGCATAGAAACTCATAGTGATGATGGTGGTGGTGGTGGTGGTGGACAAAGACTAGTAACGACTATTTTTTGTTTGTTGAGATTGAGATCTATCCATCTCGCAATGACAAGACCGCAGCAATGCGTTTTGGTTTTGGGTCCTCCACCACCACGCAACGCAAACCGCTGCCATATTTGTATTGCACTACCACTGGTACTGTACCTGGTACTGTACACGTACGAGTACTGTACAAGTACTGTACCGGTACCAGGTATGTGTGCACCGGTAAATACGGTATGGATCACGCTATCCCGCGGCCAGACGGAAAACTACTACTCGGCACAACGGCAAAGCGAGCCGGCCGAGCCATGGCTGCAAACCTTCCCTCCACTTTTGGCGCGAACTTTGAGTCCAACTTGTCAAACAGGGCATTGGTCGTCGGTCGTCGTCGTCCTCGCTGCGATGATTTCCGTCGCCTGTGCGGGTATTTTTCACGTGCCTGTTTGAGCATTATTATTTCATCACCATTACCATTTCCGTTGCCATCATCACCATCAATCATCATCATCATCATCATCATCATTTCTAGTAGGGACCTACCACCACAATTTCTGACCCGAAATACAATACACTATCATGGCAACTCAGAATGATGCTACTGTAGCTGCGGCATCCGAGACTGTCAGTGGTCACTATCCAAACTACGATCAAGATATTGGTGAGTACTCGTACTCGTACTAGTAGCGGCACAGTGTTGTTGTTCATCATCATCATCACGTTCGCTTCTCTTGGTACACCACACACCGCACCCATTCTCTCACCTTTCCCCTCTCGCCATGAACCTTTCATCAATCATGGATCATGGATCATGAATCATAACTTTGTAGACACATTTTCTGCCTTTTTGAGCGAGCATCGCATCCTCCAAGTCATCAACGAACAACAACTGGCAGCTGATGAGGCGAACGATGAAAATCGCTTGTTTGAACCCATTGCAGGTTCGGAGGTCTTGGTCGAACGAGTTCCCTGCTATCATCCTTTGCTGCAACGCATTGTGGATCGAAACTATATTGGCAACAGCAACAGCAACGGGGAAAGCAGTGTCTTTTTGGTGGAAGTTCCCTTGTCGGAACTCGTCGAGTGGAATGAAACGCGAGGAGGGGATCTCGCCCAGCGAGCCACGGACAATACGCTGCGATACCACGCACTCTTTTCTTCCGTATTGGATCAGCATTTGAAGGGATTGGAACCTACGAATAATACCAATAACCAGAACAACCACCACAATGCATCACACCACTTGCGAGACACGCTCGATATTCTGCAACAGCACCGAGAGGCGGCTCAAGAACGAGCACGTCAAGAGCAGCCACAATACCAGGACGAGGATGCCGGTGGGGTCGATGGGGATGCGGCCGTTAATAACAACAATGGTAATAATGGTGGAACCAACCGGAACCCCAACGTCACTCAAGACTTTCCTCCGCAATTGATGCGACGTTATGAATTGCGCATTTTGCCTCTGGGAAGACGAGGATATCTGTTTCCCTTTACGAATCAATACCTTCCCCCGAAACAACTGGCAGCCACGCCACCTCCTACGGGAGTCTCGTTGCGACATGTTCGTTCCAAGAGTATGGGACGGTTGGTAACAATTACGGGTATGGTCGTTCGGGCCACCGATGTCAAGCCCTTTTGTCAAGTCGCCACTTATACTTGTGATGTGTGTGGGGTGGAAGTCTATCAGCCGCTGAACAATCAACGGGAATTCATGCCCCAACGGTTTTGTCCGGCTGTCTGCGCCGAACGAGGAAACTCCAGTCCGTCCTTGCAATTGCAAACGCGAGGATCCAAATTTGTCAAATTTCAAGAATTGAAAGTCCAAGAACTGCCCAGCCAGGTTCCCATGGGACACGTGCCTCGCAGTCTCTCGGTCTACTGTCGTGGCGAGTTGACCCGTCAAGCGCATCCGGGAGATGTCATTACGGTCGATGGCGTCTTTTTGCCCCAACGTGTGGCTGAATCGGGATACCGTGCCATGAAGGCGGGACTCATGGCGACCCTCTTTGTGGAAGCCCAAAATGTGCAAGTCCACAAGAAATCACTCGAAGAATCCTTGCTGGATTCGTTGGGGGAAGAAGATGCGGCACGATTGGATGCAGACATTCGACGAGTGTCCAACTCGGCCGATCCGATGGGTATCTTGAGTCGATCCATTGCCCCAGAAATTTTTGGGCATGAAGATATCAAACGAGCTCTACTTTTGCAATTGACAGGGGGGGTCTGCCGGAAAATGCAAGATGGAATGAGCATTCGTGGTGACATTAATATTTGTTTAATGGGAGATCCTGGAGTGGCCAAGTCGCAATTGTTGAAGCATGTCGCATCCATTGCGCCGCGGGGAGTCTACACGACGGGCAAAGGAAGTTCGGGAGTCGGTTTGACGGCTGCCGTCACGAAGGATACCGTTACGGGTGAATTGAGTTTGGAAGGGGGCGCTCTTGTTTTGGCAGATCGTGGAATTTGTGCGATTGTAAGTATGCACACACTGATGGGGTGATTGATTGATGATTCATCGATTGCTTTGTACATTCCTTCATCATGATGACTCATGCCATCTTTCTTTCTTCTTAGGACGAATTCGACAAAATGGACGAAGCGGATAGAACTGCTATTCATGAAGTTATGGAACAGCAGACAGTCAGTATTGCCAAGGCAGGAATTGTGGCGACTCTGAATGCTCGTGCAGCCGTATTGGCGGCTGCCAACCCCTTGTACAGTCGATACAATCGACGCAAATCGCTTTCGGAAAATATCAACCTGCCCAACTCGCTGTTGAGTCGATTTGATCTCATGTTTCTGATTTTGGATACTCCCAACATGGAAAAAGATATTGCACTGGCACGTCACGTCACTTTCGTTCATCAAAATGAGGGTTTGGAGGAAAAGCAAAACGATGGCGATGACTCGGACGATGATGACGACAACAGCACGGATTCTCTGCTCGCCAGTGATTTCGATGAAGCGAAGGGAGTCGTCACTCCTCGTTTGTTGCGCGAGTACATCTCTCGGGCCCGGCGTTCTGAACCAATGGTCCCTCCAGAAGTCGCTCCCTATATTGTCGAAGCCTATGTCTCTCTTCGCTTGGACGACCGTCCCGGTCGCCGTGGAAACCATCATGGCAACTCCAAAACCAATGATCAGACCGCCATGACCGCTCGACAACTCTTGTCGATTCTTCGACTCAGTCAAGCCTTGGCTCGTCTTCGGTTTTCCGATCAAGTCGCTAAGGAGGATGTCAACGAAGCGATTCGCTTGACGCACATGAGTAAGTCCAGTCTCAATGACGATGGAAGTAACAAAGCGGCCAAGCAAGAAACGGCAACACGATCCGAGCAAGATGTCTCGCAAGAAATGTTTCATATCCTTCAAGATTATGCAAAGAACTCGAATTTGACCACCCTGGATATCAGCTTATGTGAGGGTATGGTGATGCGCAAAGGCTTTACCCAGGAACAACTCAAGGCGTGCCTGGATATGTACGATGGCCTGTCGCTCGTACAAGTGAACGACGCTGGGACTGAAGTTCATTTCCTCTAAGTACTACTATGTGCTTTCAGTGTAGACTGATAACGAGGCTATTCTAGAAACTGACTGTCAAAATTCACTCTAAAACTTTTTTGACACAAAATTCATCACAGGACACAAATGTCTCCCGTCTCCCAAAAGGACGAGAACAGTTATCTTAGGCTGCCAATTCCTCTTCGGCCTCTTCGTTCTTGGGGGGCACTTCAGTCGCGTCCACGTCCTCAGAGGGAGCAGTTCCGCACCAGCAAGGGCAACACAAATCGCCCAAATCGGCACCGCTAGAAACGTATCCATTGACAGGAGGATCGGGCATGCGGCCCAAAGCAGGATACTCCAAGTAGCCACAGTTGCGGAAGAGTTTGGCGAGACCAATGGGCAGCGAGTATACCTCCACATATTCGGGGTCGTTATTCACATCGTGAGGCTATGGGCAACAATACCAGCACCATAGTTAGTCAAATGGAACCATCTGAGTGAAAATAAGGGGGAAGTTTCGTCGAAATCTTACCTTGATGGCATCCCAGACATGCATACCACGCTCCTCGCGAGTACCCTTGACCGTGTTATCCAAAATGAATGCCGCCAAAAATGCGATAATCATAGGCGAGCTGAAAATCGCAAACAGAATTTCTGCAAAATTGGTGTCCCCAAAAGGATTCTCATCGACATTGGCAAAGTATCCACCAGGCCCAGCAATCGACAAGGAGTTAAAGATGGCAAATCCGATGATGAATTGGTTGCGGGGAGAGTTCAAATCAACATATTGCAAGTTGGACAATCCGACTGCTACAATCAAGCCAAAAAGGGCACAGTAGAGACCTGAAGTCATTGCATTTGGCATTGTGGCAAAGAGAGCTCCGACCTTCGCTACCAGACTCACAACAATGATGATAACAGCTCCACACTGTACCACAGCACGTGATCCCACACCAGTGACAGCAATGGCCCCGATGTTCTCACTATAGGAAGTGGTTCCGTTAGTGGTTCCGATAAGACCGGCCAAAAGTACACCGATACCTTCGCATCCGAGACCACGCGAAATGATTCCAGGAGTAGGCGGTGGGGCTCCACTGAGACGAGCGCATCCAAAGTAGTCACCCACAGACTCGATCATGGAAGCAAGCATACCGCCGAGCATGGGAACAGTCGCGTACGCTTTGAAAATGGGTGCCCCCCACTGGAATGGGTAAGGGACACGGAACCAGGGAGACTCGGTCAAGATGTCTCGGTTGGCGTCAGTTCGACAGGCATTTCCTTCGTCCCAGACATCCGTTGCAGTCAAAATAGCGCCAAGCGACCAAGTGACTACAATAGCCAACACAACAGGGAAAAGAGCAAATACTTTGACTCCTCCAATCGAGATCCATTTGAGGTACTGAGAAAAGAGAATAATGGTGAACATTTGCGTAAGACCCAAACTCCAACAGGCGGCGACTCCAGGAAACCCAGCGCCATACAAACCAAGACCAATGGCAGTGATGACAGGAGCAATGGTAACGGGCGACAAGTATCGAAGGAGGCCAGTAATGATACCAGAGTACCCAATAGCCATTTGCACAAGTCCAGACACAATGATAGCCCCTTGGATGGTTCGCATAGTTTGTTCAAATCTCTCTGAGGGATCCTCAATAGCTTGGAGCTCGGCATTGAAAATGATTTGGAAGGTCGCTGGGAGGTATGAGAAAGAGCCCCCTTGAATGATAGGCAACCTGCAGGTAGGCCAATGAAATGCGATGAGCAACAATGACAACATTTCGCATGCACCAAGTACTCCCTCTAGTGCTAGGAGGAGACAATCGAAAAAGTGGACTTACCGATCTCCGATAGTGGTTTGAAGTAGCTGGAAAGGGAACATCAAATGTGTGAGGAACGACATTGAACGGCACTTTTGTGACCATAAACGGTCGCCGAGGTCGTGAACTCACCGTATTAATGCCGCTGACGAAGAAAATCGAACTGATTACTTCAGCAGTTTGAAGGCCGTCGGCCCCCATGGCAGGACAGATGATAAGTGGAATCAAGACGGTAGCTCCCAACATGGTCAAATAATGCTGGAGACCAAGCAACATCGACGTGAAGAGGGGTGGCACCTCGGTGACGGTGTAGTTGATTCCATTCTTTTTGGCGATTTCTTTGTACGTCAGCTTGACAGGTTCTTGATCCTTGGCCGCAGCATCCTCGACCTCCTCACTCGTCGAGGATTCAGCGTTCTTGACTTCTGGTGTGTCCGCCATGGTGAAAGGTGAAAATGATGTTCAAAGAACAAACTATGTCGTGGTCGTCTCGCGGCACCTTTTCTGAGGAGCGTCGAGGACGACGAAGAGAAAAAGATTCCATTTTTCGTTGCGTTTCTGCGTGTTGTTTTTATCGAGTAAGTACTAGTGCTGTAGTCTACTGTGCGAATAGCGCTTCAAGAAAATAGTAATGAAGAAAGAAGCGAAGTTTAGTACTACTAGTAGAAAATATACTGAGAGCTATGTATACCAAAATGATCTTCTTTCGCATTCCTGAATGAGTACAAGGTTGGAGAAGCGAGCAGTGAAGCTGTCGGTAATAAAGCCCTTTGTCAGAATCATTAAGTAATATTGTTTAATGCACTTCGTTATTGAACACCGTCAACATCAAATTCCATTGTTGCGAACGGAAGATACGTATCTTTCTGTCCCTGTGAGATGAGCGACGGCGGCAGGAACGAAACCATGCAACAGTAGGCATCGTCACTCCTTCTTTACAAGATCTCTTGGACGAAAAACTGCAAAGGTACCAGGTACACCTACTCTTCCTCTTTGTTGGTTTTTATCTTGCAAGTCTGCTCTTCTAAAACAACATATCAAACAAATAACAAAAATGACAGAAACGACGACGGCACCCGAAAAAATAACATCAAAAAACAATGCAGAAATCCCGGTGATTGATCTGAGTTTGGATCAAGATACAGTGGTGCAGGACTTGATGAATGCCTTGACGACTATCGGATTCGCTACTTTGATCAATCATGATTTGCCCAAAGACCTCCTTCCAAAGGCATTGACGGCTAGCAAGAGCTTTTTTGATATGACAACCGACACGAAACAAAAATATAAGTTTCAAGGTTCGGAATCCAACCGAGGGTACATTGGCGTCGGAAGCGAAACCTTAGATTTGGTGGACGGAGGCAACACGACGCAAATGTTCAAAGAATCGTTGGAGATTGGCAAGGAAAATGAACCAGGATTTCACAATGAGTGGCCCGATGAGCTGAAGGGATCCTCGTTTCGCGACGACCTCCTAGATTATTTCAATACAATGGACGCCTTGCATTTAAAGATTATGCGATTGATTGCCGTTGGCTTGAATTTGGAAGACCCTAATTATTTGGTCGACAGATGCAATGGACAGCATGAGAATTTACGTCTCTTGCACTATCCCGCACTCAGCAATGAAAATGCCAAGGCATCTCGGGCAAATTTGCACACTGACTATGGCACCATTACATTACTGTCCCAGGATCAAGTAGGAGGCCTACAAGCCCTGACTATTGATGGCATCTGGATTGATGTGACACCAGTGGAGAATTCCATTGTGATGAATGTCGGTGAAATGTTGATGCGATGGAGCAATGATGTGCTGAAGGCGACGCTTCATCAAGTCAAGGCCCCACCAGTTGCCTCTGATGGTAGCGGAATCCCCGAGCGATATTCCATTGCATTTTTCTGCAATCCCAACAAAGATACGCTATTAGAATGCTTGGAACCTTGTTGCAAAGATCGAGCTGCCAAGTACGAGCCGATCAATGCCCATGACTACATTACCAAACGGCTGTCCGATACCATCCAAGACCCCGTCAAGGCGAACGCTGAAAGCATTAGCCAATAGACACTCTCCTTTTTGAATTTTGAACAGCCACCTCTCTACTCTAGCTTCCAGGTATGAGTACTTGCACTGTAGACTGTAGAGTGCGTTATAATGTAGTCGTACTCCGAGTACCAGTACAGTACCAGCAGGTACTCATACAGTACTTATTGTACCGGACTGTTATCATCTTGGTCCGTCTTCAAGTCTACGATCAACACGCATTATTCGTTTGGTTCGACTGAATCGAATAATCGACTAGTACGACTTTTAAAATTCGCGCCATACTGCCAGGGTGAAACGACGGCCAGACCGGATTTTGACGTTGCTTTTTACTTTGTTTTTGCTTTAGGCAGATTTGGCAGCGAAAAACTGAGTCCATCGACAATGACGTAGAGGAGATCATCACAGAAGCGGTATTCCGTTGTTGCATCTCCTCCTCCTCTATTGTATGGTTGTTCAAATCACAAATTCACACAATACTTCATCCACACGGCGCATGAAGCCTTGACGGGCAAAATGGCGACGACAAAAAATGCAGATTCTCTGATTGAGCAACTGAGCGGAAACTTTGCCGCCGAAGGCAAACGATCTTGTCGCGACTGTCTGCGATCGAAAGCCATGCCAAGCCAACGAGTAGTGGGTGTTGCTGAAAACGAAGATGATTCGTTGGTTTCGCAGCCGGTTCTCCTGGAAGCTCATTCGATTACCATGCAGCGCTTGGCTGTGCTGAAGACAGACGCATCGTCCACAGCCCTATCCCTCATGGATAGCGTGGCCACGGCGATTCGTTTCATCCAGCTCTTGCTCTACCTGCCGCAAGTTTCAAATTCGAAACTGAGACAGCCCCTGACGAATCAGTCTTCGAACTCGCCACTTCCCTCTGTGCTATCTACGGATCGGCTGGACCTGCTTGTACACGCCCTTTTGACAAGTTTGGTACAATCGACGGCGAGTTTGCTCTCCTCACGTCATGCAGACGAGTCGAGCATGAACGACGACGATGCCGACATAGACCCCATGACAATGGATGCTTCATCTACTCAGACGGATGCACGACCAGTGGCTTGCTTCGTGTTTCTCTCCATTCTGAGACTCCAACAATTCTGCAAGAGACGGCAACAGTGGATGATTCCTCTGTGCAAGGGTCTCTGCGATCTAGCATTGACAGCTCAGAAAGTGAATGCACCGCTTCCCCTGTCGCTGATTGAAGATGCTATTCGAAAAATGACTAAACTACTGGAAGAGGGAACCGTCGTCCTGACAAACCATGCTGCATCCCGGTGGATGACGACGACGACGACGACTCCGACGAATGATCATCCGTCTCCCGCTATGCTGATGGCCCTGGATCACCATACCTTCTTTGCCAAGTTTCTTTCTTTTTTGGTATCTCGTATCACCACTCTCTTGTCCCTGTTGCCTGGCGAGAATGGACCGTGCTATGATGAAAATTCACCGACCACATCACTATGGAAAATCCTGACAACTCTGCGTGGTCTTCCCCCCGTCATTCGTCTGTGCTGGTGTCGAAACGAAGGCCGATCTCGTCGAGACGCAGATGATGCCGCCTTTCTCGCAAATTACACCGGTATCGCTAACAAGATCGAGAAGCAACTGGTCAAAGTCGTGTTGGTTTCTACTACTAGTACCGGTAGCGCTTCTGCTCCTCGGGTCGTCCGAGCTGGTTTGCTACAAGCCTTGCTGGACATGAAAGTCAAACAACGCAAAACTAGTAGCAATCCACCATCGTCTCGTCGTGACAGCAGCAGCAGTCCTATTCAAGATCTGTTACGAAATGGTCGTATTTTGGGGCGAGCCCTTTTGCTACAACGGATACTCCACAAGGTATCCTGCGATACTTCTTCAACTGGGCAAGAAATACTATCAATGGATGACTGCAATGCTTTACTGAAATCCTGTGAAACCTATCACTCGGTCGTCTTGCCGCAATGCTTTGGACTGCTGGCAGCTGCCATGTATACAGGTAGCTATTCACACGGCGATAGGACGAACGAGCTTAATGGTACCGAAAAGGACAACGCCACTGCATCCCCACTGCAAACTTTCCTTGCAGTCGGACTTGCTTCGCTGACGACATTGTTGCTACGGATTGAAAAGTCCTTGGTCGCCATTGACACCGCCAAGCGATCACAGTTTCACCGACTGTTGATTCGGTGGATGACACCGACGACACAATCACAGAAGGCGGCAGATGGGATCCCAACCGGAGCAAACAACAATGCCGGTACCGGTATGTTGCATCCCATGTCACAAGAATTGGTGCTATCGTTGATGTATCTCTACATTTTGTTGGCCAGTGACAAGACGACGATACCACCGTTAGTCACACTGATGATCAAACTTCTTTTTGATGCGAGGACCCACACGGAGCTACGATCAAATATCTCAACCATTATTCTTCGACTGCGAGCATCCTCCAGCCCTCCCAGCTGGATGCCAGAGCTTGCCACTCGGATTGAAAACGAATTTGCCGAGCATTGGAAGGTCTTTTCGGCAAGCCAGCAGAAAAAATCGTCGTCGTCAACCAAGAAGAAGCGCAAGCGGAAAGGAAGCAGTAACAAGCCTGACGCCTTTTATATCTATAATGCGCATGATGTGGAAGCGATTGGGCGTGTCTTGGCACAACTGCCCAACAATCATTCGCCCTTACTACGAGACTCGATCCAGGCGTTTGTGCACGAAGATGTCTTGAAGTTGATGGGCAAAAAACGTGTATCCGTCCAGCTCAAATCGATTTCTTTGTTGCTTTGGTACATGCATGGTGACATGATGTGCGGAGGGGACTCGTCCATGATACCAGCTTCCAGCAAGACCTCGATTGTCCAAAGCACGGTGGAGCATGTCGTAGTGCAACTGAATGGTTCAATGGCTGAAAAGAAGTTACTGAACTACTCTCCCTTGATTTTGGCAACTATAAGTCTCTGTCACGTATTGTGCAACAATGTGACGACAGCGTCCTCCCTTCCGATGCTCAGCGTTTGTCAAATTGTTACGGCTTGCACTTCGGAGTCGTTTCTCCGGCCTCCCATTGAGACAGAAGAGGCGACGCTACTGCAGCGCCACCGTATCCTTTTTGGTGGGATTTCTCTACTTGGATCGATGGGGAACGCTCTTCCAGAGTCTTGCTCCGCCCATGTACTCGAGGTACGTTTCGCTCCGCTTGGTTGGCTCCGCTCACGTGCAATATTTCACCGATTTTTTTATCTTCGTCTATTCCAAAGACAATCCGAGCAGCCTTCCATCGAATATTTTCAGTGCAGGATCTGAATATTGTGGGCCCCACTTTGAGTGCGCTGGTGAAAGTTGGGCACACCATCTCATCTACTCATCAGCAGTTTCTCCCAACGTTGCTGCCTATAGACCGAGTCTCATTGTTTCAAGCGCGAAGCCAAGGAATGATTTGGAAGAATTCTTGTCACTATGAGGTATGTCTGTCTTGTTTAGTACGCATTCACTCTTGGATCAATGGATTTCTCAAGGCCAGCGACAATTCTGACAAACATGTTCGATTGTCGTCCTTGTAGATCAAAAATAGCTTGGATTCGTTTCAGCGGCTAGGAACAGCGCTTGACGTTTGGATTTACCAACGGTCGGTCGGAAAGAGCATCTTCCCGGCTATGGGCTCCTACCATATAGCTCCGGGATCATTTTTCTTGCAAATGCCCACGCAAAATGGTCGTCAAGCCCTCGTGATCTTTCCGCCAGGAGCACAGTCATTGGAAGACATCCGGCATATGTATGAGCTGCAAGACGGAGACGAGCTCCCTCCCGTCCAGTCTTTGAAGAGAGTGTTGTTGTCAGGACCGATGGGCGATGAAGGATGCAAATGTATCCTTTCCGACTACGAGTAGGCTCGACATTGTCTTCTCCTTTACACTGCTTTTGTAGTCCCGCAATAGTAGATACGTCCTACTGTAATTCGTACCCCATTCCTTCCTTTGCACAGTTTTCTACTCCTACTACAGTACTTAGGTGAAGATGATTCCCATCTCTCTTGACTACTCGGGAGAGAACAGTCTAGGGTCTACAATACCAGTTAGACCTCACACCTCACACATGCTCCTTTTCCCTCTAAGAAGAGTAAAATCACAACTAGCCGGGCTAGTAGAGTAGAGACTACTGTATCCGAATTGCTTCGCTACTGTAGACTACGGTACCATGTACTTGACGGTTGACAACTTGTACCAGCGGGAAGACTAACCCGAATGACGACCATTGCGCGATGTTTTCAAGCGCGCGCAAGAAAGCAAAGAGCACATGAGCCAGTTTCAGAATCGGAATTTCGGGCGTTCTTCTTGCGCTGACATCTCGACCCAGTTTGCAGTTTTCAGGAGAAAAACCTGCTCGGCCGGTCGTAGATTTTCTACCGAGGGAACTGTAGAAACAGCAGTTTTCCGCAACGCATCCAACCGCCAGAAGCACAAAAAGGAGAAGAGGACATTTTGCACATCGTTTTTAGGAGTAGAGAAGTTGCGGACGAAGAGTAAATTTAGCGCTCAACTTCGAAGTCGTTTCCGCCTCTACTTTCTGTCAAAGACTGAACGAAAGTATCTTGTATCTCTCTACTAGTAGCTAGATAGTACGGTAGCCTTTCTCTCAACAACCATGGCGGACTCTCCCGGTGGCTTGAGGCGAGAGCTCAAAAGGGCCGTCCTTTGCATGTCACGGCAGCTTGTTCTTGACTCTCACGCGAAAAGGCAAGAGGATGCGATGTACTACTGCGTTTACGGCAACGAGGAAGCTGGAACAGAATCCATGGCGCAAGCAATGCTAGATGGCACGGGCGTCTGGTCAGGTCTCTACGACGAATTGCTGCTCATCAACAGCGTGGATCCTAACAGTCAGACTCAAACAAAACGCTTGGTTGTGAAGTCCGTTTTGTGGCCCGCGTCAAAGGGAAAGCAGTTCATAGTTGGCCAAGGTGGTCTCACCTTCGAGGGCATTTTCCTGAAAACCAAGGCAGATGCCAACCCTGAAGACAATGTGGATCCCAAGTATTTCACTCCTAAGACTCTCCAAGGGGAAGCTCAGCTCACGGTCAGCAGTTGCCGAACCGCCACGGAGATTGCGACTAAAAAATTCCTCCGGGAAGATGGAGAGTATCCCCCCGGTAAATCATTCCAGGATATGCTACTCTTTGTGCGCCAGCAGTGTTATCTCACATTTCTGGGGGGTCTGAACGAAGAGAGGCTAGAGTATCGAAGAGCGAGACTTTCTATGCCCATGACTGACCCAGAGCAGATGCCTCATAACTATTACTTCACAGGCATGATCGCCTTCTGCTTGTTCGGCCCCAAACCCCTCTCTGGCAAATACCTGAACATTTTCAATCCTGAAGTGGAAAGTGTAATGGGTCAGCCTATCACATCTTCTATTAGAGCCGAGAACAAAGCAAAGTTTACTGATGGAAGAATCAAACCTAAAATTTCCAGGCTTAATCGTCTGCAAAAAATGGGTCTTGGTGTAAAGGATCTGGTCCAGGCCGCGCAACTGGAGCAGATCCGAACCGCCAATCGCCACAAGGTTCTTACAGATCTCATGCAAGCATCTAACGCTGAGGTGCAGAGTTTGATTGCTCAGAAGAAAACGCTTGTGGAGCAGATTCAAGCCTACAATCAGGTTCCTGCACTGAAAACCCGCTGCACCCAGCTCTCAGACAAGTTGGACGCTCTTGACGAAGAGATCGAAATCCAGAGAAAGCGCGGCAGCGAATGGCTAGATGAGCTCGACGAAGACCGGAAAAATGCTCCGAAGCGAGCCTTTCAAAAGTGCATGAAAAGTATTGGTTGCGAGGAAGAGCCAGAACAATTTGTTCTTGTTCTCGGGGACAACGAACCCCAAGAGTCCGGCGAAACAGAGGATACTAACTGAGGCAACCACCACATACTCGTACATCATGATTTCATTGGTCCTCGTCTTAATCGTTTAATTGAAATAGAGGGTTATTTTTCTCTCTTCTGCTTTCTGTTGATGCTATGAAGTACCTGGTACTTGCAGACAGGTGGAGGTTGGTATTCTGGTCCTGCACCACCCTCTACTCACTCGACTACCTCGTTCTTTCCACCCATGCACGCGCAACATCTAAAAACGACTAACGTGACTCTACTTGATCGCAAGAAAAAGCACGACGACTGCGACGCACGACTGTCATTCAGCTGTCATCATTCTCTGCTCATCGTCGCATTATTACTTCTTACTTCGTTCATCTTGTCTGCTGTCAGCAGAGGGAAAGTCCCAGCCGAGTTCTTTGTTTGTGTGTTCCAGGAAGGACACGTAGGAGGTAACCCGCCAAGCCAGAAAGGATATATCCCGACGGGCTCTCGGGGGAAAGAAGAAATGGATCGGCACGCAAATTATGAAGATGGTCTTCGGGAAGAATTGCTGCCCTCACGGAACATCGTCGGGTTGGAACGTGCTGGTGTCCGCCTGGCTCCTACTCTTCCATACAATGCTCCAACGCCCATCGGTAGTGATATGGACCTTCCAGGCAATCTGGTTGAGTACCTAGATCTCAAAACTCCCCTGCCGACTGACCGAAAGTTCAGAGAAATTATGTCGGGTGTGGAACGAAGCCTCGTGGAAGATGTCAGGGGAAACGCGGCGTCGGAGGAGCATGGTGGAGCAGCCTACTGTTTCGTTATCCTGGTGTACACAACAACGATTGGTATTCTGGTTTGGTTCAACCCTGAGATACGGCTTGGTTGGCTACTTCTGGCTCCCTTACCGCTCTACATCCCATGTGGAATCCGGTGGTGGAGACATCAACATGGTGCTGGGAGATTAGCAACAGTGGACGACAATGATGATGCTTATTCAAACATCCCAATTCGATAGATCAGAGATAAGAAAGTGCACTACCTAAATTTACCGATGTTTCTAGTAGAACTTTGATTTGGATTTTGCAATCTTCTAGCCCAGTGATGGTAGATGTATGGAGGCTTTCAACAATGATCATAGTGGTTGATTGATCGTTTCTTAAGATCTTGGCCATTGTCGCCTACTTCGTACATGTAAGTGGGAGTCCGACGAAAGGGTACTTCATTGTACAGCGCTTATCATCAGTAGCAGCAGTCGTCGAACAGGGACCCGAGGAAGGGTCGGAGGCTGCCAAATGGAACTTTCGCTCCTTTTGGGAAGGCAGCCCTCTGCACGTTTATCGTGCGGCGACAATTATCGCACTTCCAGTACTCGGACTTACAAGGAATTCATGAGTCTGCTCTGGAGACGATCATACTGGGAAGGAAGGGTTTCGCTGACCACGGTTTCAGCTGAAGCGGCTTCCGGGAGTGGGACTTGAGTGGAACTTGCCTCAAATCGTATTTTGAGAGAGGACGCATCTTCGTTCAAGAAATCATTGAGCTTGTGAGTTTCTTCACGAAGAAAGTCTCCAATAGATTTTTCAAGGTTGGCAAGGTTGAGATGTACACTTTCTTTAGGTTGTTGCGACGTAGGGATTGAGTACTGCAAATTTGACGTTGCAGAAGCAATGGTCGCCTTTGTGTTTTTGAGGAAAGATCCCAGTTCTTCCTTGGCGAATGGAACGTCAATTTCACTGAGCTCGTCGCACTTGGAGTTAACGAAAGCTTGGAGCTGCAATGCTTCTTTTGCAACGGCCAATTTAGAATCAGCAAAGAAATTAACCATATTCTTTGACATTTGGAGAATGATGGATTCAAACTCTGCAGATTTGATTTTCCAGATAGCATGGATGTGCGAATTTGTTGTCAACGCACTCGTTTTCAACAGGTCAGCTTCGCGGGCCATTTCCACTTCAACTGTTTCACGGAACGCTTTCATAGCCTCGGCCATGGGAGATAAGATGTACCGATCCGTTTCGGATCTAAGAACGGGACCTTCTCGTAGCATCGCCGAATCGACCACCTTCTGCAACGAATCGATTGACTGCTTCGACAGTGCCAGAGACCGTTCCATTGGTAAAACCACGGTACTTTGGATTTGTTTCGATGCATCTTGGAGTGCGCTTCGAATATGGGCTGATACTCTTAGGATATTCTCTCCAGCGAAAGAAGTTTGCAATAAAAAGTTTTCTGTCGCCTTGCTAGCTTTGGCAGTAGCGTCCTCGGTAATCTGAGCATACATACTTCGAGCTTCAGCAATGTGAGAAGCAGCTGCCGTTTCAAATTGCTCCATAGCAGATAAAGTCTGTGACTGAAACTCTTCCCTCTTGACGAAGAAGTTTTCCTTCAAAATCGCAATTTCCTCGCTTGCACGGGGAATGTCGATATCTCGAGCTTCGGTGACCTTTGAAATGAGCTCAGTTTGGAATTTCGCGCCCGTAGTGAACAATGAAGCTCGGAAGTGTATGGATCCATCGGTCAAAGCCACTTTTGAGTCAGCGAAAAAGTCAACCATGTTCTGAGACATTGTCAGAATGATTCTCTCAAATCCAGCCGAGGCGGTGTCCCAGGTGGCTTGAAGGTGCGAGCTTGTGGTCGAAGCACTTGCTTGTAACAAATCCGCTTCCCGTTTCATTTCCAGCCGGATGGGAGAAAGAACAGAACGATCGATTTCGTCTCGAACCATGGGCCCCTCCCTCAACAGAGTTTCATCGACTGTCTTTTGGAAAAAGCTCACTGACTCCTTCGTCTGTGCCATTGCTTGCTCCAATTTGGGGAGCACGATGCCCTTGACGTCCTCCGCCTGGGCATTGATAGCACTTTGGAGGTGTTCAGCAGTGCTGGTAGCTGCATTTTGAATGATAGAAGCTTGCAACATTGCGCTCTCTACCATGTTCGAGCCTTTAGTAGTCAACTCATTGACAGTTTGCTTGTAGACGGTTTGAGATTCAGCAAGTCGAGAAGTCGTGGCCGCCTCTAAATGCTGCATCATCAATAATGATTGCGCTTCTATGCGGGATGTCTCGGCGGTCCCAACACCTTGCCACTCTACACTTTTCGCCTTTGCGATATCCAAGAATTCATTGAAAGAGCCTTGTAACTTAACGGTTTGCTCGCTCATGAACGATTGCATTTGTTGAGTGGCTGCGGCAGCATTGGATTGAAAGTTCATGGATTGCAAACGAGCTTGCCCCAAGACTGCTTCCGCCTTGGGCGAAAGACCCGAGAGAACCAAATCGAGTTTCTGATTCAATAGGGGCAGAGTATCTTGCTGCATATGAGCCAACCACGACGTTGGCATTCCATTGCTGGAAAGGTGACCGAGAGCCTCCCATTCGGATGATAAAATGGAAGTGTCGATTGCCGGGCTGGCGGCCACCATGGCTGCTGTCAAGAGAACAGAAAGAGCCAAGCCGGCCTGGGTCGGCGCACTCAGTCCTCGGAAGGAACTTTCATAATGGGACATGTCGACTTGATCCGACATCAGTTCAATGGCGATAGAGTAAGATTAGATTGTGGAATTAACAATTGATGCACATACTGAAACACTGAGTGAATTTTCGGAGTGAGCTTACCTAAATCTTCCTCTCCGACAATCACTTGTTCTCTCGGTGGCTGAAGAGGGGCGATTGCGGTGGTTGCGTTCCCATATACCACAAGACCCCCGTAAGTGCTCATCGGCAAGTCAGAAGGGTCCAAATACCATAGTGACGAATCTATCCTGGTGGGGTTTCTACAGGCAGGGGGTACGAAGGCATCTACGTGACCGTAAGTCGCAACCCAAAGAAAAGCAACAGGTTGAAACCGAAACATCGTCGCGAGTAAAGCTGGATTTTCACCAACAGATCTTTTCTCGAAGACGATTGATAGAGTGTCTCTTTTGTACGGCACAAGTATGAGCACCTGGTAGACTAGGGTACCTGGTACCCTGGTGGTCTATACCGTGTAGTCTGATGTTGTGTGTTGCAGCAGACCAGTCAATCAAGCTACCTGTATGGGTTGGTGGGAAATCTTCGGCAATTCAATAGAAAAAAAGAAAGGAATTTCATTCATTTGCTCAACAAGCCTCTTTGAATTTGGCGCGTTGATTTGTTTAGCTATCATGCACGCAAAGTTCTCTACTTTCGAAACAATGAAAGCTCGGCTGGCGCGCGCAGGCTGACCATTCCATCCAATCAATCATCGCGCGCGATGATTGATGTGCTGACGTCTACTGGATGATAATGTAGATCCAATCCTACCGAGCAGAAAGATCGAGAACCGAGAAAGCGAAGCCATTATTATTTTAGAGACTTCAGATTTCAGATACGTGGTACCAGGTACCGACCACCTGTACGGGAATGTACATACCGGCATACCGTTAGCATAGCTAGCCCTGCTGACTATTGCCATGTCGGTCAACGATCGTTTTATGTTTCGGAAAGACTGCTATCATATTATGCTCGCTCCCATCATTCATACAGCAATGACTTCGACCATCGCTTCCTTTTTGATTCTGTTCAACTTGAGCCTGTGGCAACAGGGTGCTGCCTTTCTCGCTGGACCGAGGAGTCATTTGGCAAAGCCCATCTCAGACCGCCGCCTTAGCCCACAGTATCATGAACCCCTGACCACCATTGAATTGCATGGCACTTCCCGGCGAGAGATTTTATCCTCTGGGGCGGCGCTGATTTCGGCGTTGTGTGGTCTAGCTTTGCGCGCCGAAGCTGGAACCAACGAGGGCCTCTTGGCGGACTTGCCCATGATTCGGTTGCGTCTACCCCAACAAGGTTTTGGCCGGGAATATGTCGCCGTACAACTGAAAGTGGGTGGAAAAGGACCGTTTGATTTTATGGTTGATTCGGGCTTGACGACAGAGATGATCACACCCCATCTGAAGGAAGTATTGAATATTCCAGTCGGAAAGAATACCATTTCTGGATTGGGGGCTGGTGGAGCGAGGACCAGTTCACTGGTAGAACTGAATGAAGCCGCATTGTGCTGCGGCAAGTTTTCGCAAGATTCCGAGTTGAAACTTCCAAAGCTCTATGCAGTTATCACAGACTTTCCTCAGGAGCACATTGATCCAAATCATGACGTGGAAGGCATGTTGGGTATGGAACTTTTATCATTGTTTGACGTCGATTTTGACTTTCCTAACAATCGAATCCGATTCTGGAAGCCCGGCACAGTGGATAGGAAAGGTCTCGATGAAATTCCTGCGGTGGTCATCAATGAGACGGGTTTGATCGGAATACGATTGACTGTTGCAGGGGGACAGCAGCCAATCCTTGCCTTTCTGGACTGCGGGGCCACATTCTCTTGTATGAATTGGAAGGCAGCGGCCATGTTTGGACTCCCACCCAAAAGTGACCCATTGTACAAAAAGGTTCCTGCAGTTGCTGCTCTAGGCATTGACGGAAACATGTTGACACTTCCCGTAGTTAAGCAGACGCTGACCTTTTCAGGTGAAGTAGAACAAGACCCGCAGACGGGGCGCCCGATTGGCTTTGCCCCCCCACCCTCGGATTGGAAGCCTTGGGATCCAGTCCAAATGGCCATTGGTGATATTCCTGCTTTTAGCACGATTCTTGGAGACGGAAAAACGCCATACCAGGGCCCAGCTGCATTGATTGGGCTAGATGTGTTGTCTCAACGTCGAGTTGTATTAGAAGCAGCTCGTGACAGCAGTCGACGCCGCAGAGTATTCGTCTCTCCGTCAAGCTAGTAATGACCAGGTAGAGTCCCATTTGGAAGAGTTAGTAGAACGGTGCTGCTACTGGAACCTCGAATATTATTCCTATAATACCGGTACGTGACTCCATGCGATAAGGTGCGGTAGACCTTCAATGTAGATGTGACACGATGACAGAAACAATAAGGCAAGAAAGAAATGATGATTCTAGACTACATGATACACTACTAGCAACGCCAGTTACAAAAAAGGCCGAATTCGAATTCTCCTTTCGCTTCAGTCTTTGTCTACAGCAGCACAAAACACGTGAAGTACGTCACTCGGAAGCTTACTCTGATACTTCAAAGATTCTCTCTCCTTCCGGAACATCATCGCTAAGGAGGTTCTTGACAACATCAATGACGGCCTCGATCGACTTGCCAGTGATTGCCACGCGCAGCCGCTCTTCGTGAACAGTCAATCCCCCGATCTTGCTGAGACCATTGATAACCTTCGTCGCTTCGTCGTCAGAAATCATGTCATCAAAGTTCTCGTCCCCTCTATAGATGATGGAAATTAGATTTTGAATGACTCTTCCTTTGGTGGATTTCTTCATTTTGTTCAAAATTTCCTTGTTTTCTTCCACTTGCTTCTCAAGAGCGGATACGGACTGGCCTTGTGTTTTGGAAATTACATCCAAAGCAGTTTCTACATCTTGCAAGTCATCAATAGTGGTGCCAAGTTCGTCGATATTCTGTGTAAGTCGTCCGTTCTCTGCCTGTAGCTTGTTAACTTCGGCCTGAATCACTGCAGCGGTCTCTTTAAGAGTGGCAATATCTGTCAGCCTGGTTTGTTGGAAGTACGCGTAAGGTCCCAGGACTATCGATAGAATGCCGGCAACTACCACCACAGCAGAGCCCTCCACGATCATAGCTGCCAGCGATGTAATAATGGCGATTGCCGCAACAGCTCCAGCGGCTCGTTCCTTTGGCGTTGTCTCTTGCACAGGCTTCAAGGGACCTTTCAATTCGGGTTCAGGAGGTAATGTTACACCGGCGGCTTCCAGTGCGGATAAACCACCGCTTTCGATGTCTGGGTTGAGGGGTTCTGCTGTCGCCATGGTTTATATAATGTAGTATATTGCGTCTTCGAAGTCTAGTATAATGCTTTCGAATTGGTTTCAGATTTTAAATTGAAAGCAAAGGTCAGCTGTATGAAGTACAATAGACCTATCCCCATACCTACTACCGGTAGTCCACAACCCAGATACAACATACAACAAACCATACCCATCATCTTCCGAACAACGTCCTGCCTCTGGTACCGGTACCAGGTACCGCTGCAGTACAAGTACCAGGTACGAGTACCAGCGGGCGGTACGGTACCAGTAATACGTAAAGGACATTCAATATACTATGTACTGCAAAGATCCAATATCATGAGGTTCCAACGCCTGTTTAACGGTGAGATCGCTTTTTGTTTGTTGTGGGTTGTGGGGCCCCACAGGGTTCGGATGAGGGAAATCTCTGAAGATTTGAAGATCCACTCTGTTCGCAAAGATGTGAGAGGTCCTATTTTCTTCTTCGAGGTCTATTTTGTAACCGTAGTAGAGTCCAGTAGATTTTCTACGTAAATGAGAACTCCCGTCCCAGATGGCGGGGAAGATGGAGGAAGATCCGCAATCCGATGGCTATCTCGTGTCGACCAAAAGAAAGATCGGATGCCGTCATAAAGTCACAAGCTTGTTGGAAAGTGCAATCCATCCTTCTCTTTCTCCACAATTTTCTTTTGAGCCTCGTCGATCAAAGCTTATTCAATCGCAAACATGTCTATCGCCACTTTCACAACCTCCATGGGAACCTTCAAGGCCGAGTTGTACACAACTCAAATGCCGATCACTTGGTGAGCGATCATGGACATCAAACTCCTCCAATCCGTTTTTTCAGATTTTTCACGACTCACGCAACCCGTCGTTGCTCCAATTTGTTGTTTTCAGCGGAAACTTTATTGATCTTGCCAACAGCGGCTACTATGATGGTATTGTAAGTTGGTTGTTGAAGAATTCGTTTTATTTTTCTTTTAGTGGAGCGCGACGCTGACTGGAATTGTCCCGTCGTCAACTTATTTTTCTTTTCAGCATTTCCACCGTGTCATCCCCAACTTTATGAATCAATTCGGCTGCCCTTACGCGAAAGATGCCAACAGTGGTCGGGCTGGAACTGGTGGACCCGATCCCCACACGTCATTCAAGGGCTGCGATGGCAACACCTACAAGCGAAACGCTGGTGGATCCATCCCAGACGAGGTTGGAAAAGATCACCAGCGCATTACGAACGCTCCTGGAACTCTTAGTATGGCCAATACTGGACGCCCCGAGTCGGGAGGTAGCCAGTTTTTCATCAATGTGAACCATAACAGTTTCCTGGATTGGTTCGACAACAGCTCCCCTTCTGCGCATCCTGTCTTTGGAAAGGTAAGAACGAATGGAAAACTAGACGGAACAGTGATTTTTTTCAGGGAAATTCTCACATAATTCGATACGCAGGTGGTTGAAGGTTATGATCTTGTTGAGAAGATCTCCAAGGTTCCCACCCGCAACGATAACCCTGTCACCCCTATCAAGATGATCTCTGTCCGAGTCGCTTAGGCACTGAAAAATTGGGGTTGGTTCCGTCGGCATCGTACTTGTGTTGGGAATTTCGTAAATAAATAAACCATAATCATGTCTCCTTTGCAGGAAGTGATGAAATTGAAATAAAATGGAGTGACGTTCTTCCTGGCAACTGAGTGGACAGTTTTAAAAGAGATCAGCCATGCTCTCGTCATTTCAAATAAAGCATTCCACAGTACCGTCGTTTACTGTTTATTCCTTCTCCGCTTTACGAACAAACCTTTCAATCTACTCGTTATGTCATGCGATGAGATGTTGGAATGTTTGCAGCTCTTTTGAGAATAGAGAACATCTCGAGAAGGCAGGCCGTCTTCTATCTCGCTCGTATCATCGCACACTCTCCACTAGATTCTCTGTTGAGTACTGTGTACTCTACTACTCGGGTAGAGAGGTCCACAACTGAACTCTGAGCAGAGCAAGTTTCCAAAAAAGATTGTTCTCCGTGTTGAGATCATAAGTATTTCTTCGATACATTCAATGTTTCGCTATCGAAGATGTGGAGTACTCGTAGAGTGAAGTACATTACTTCTGCAGTGTGTCTATCATGGCTAAGGTGTTCAGAGTTCAGACCCCGACCTGCATTTTAAAAGATGATCAATCGAGTCAGTCGTCGTACGTAGGCAGGCAGGCAGGTACGGTAGTACGTGTACGGTCGTACCTGGTACCGCACCGACCGAGACACCCCGCTAGCCCGGTGTACCGTAGTACCGGTACGAAGTACCTGGTACCGGTGGTACAGTACCCGTACCCCAGCTACCAGGTGCGATGTCAGGGATGGCCGATGCCTCGCGCTTTCATTGTGATCAATTCATTGCCAGAGCTCTCTACTATCTCTCTCTACTAGAGTAGTCTACTCGTATCCATTTTACCAACAAGATTACATTCATGTGTGGCGATCGGTTATGCATCGCATTCTTCTCTGCTGTTTCCTCGTTACATCGAACCCAAGACACGTAGCAGCGATGATGCTCGCGAGGACTACGACTGTTTCCTTCGGAGGATCTGAAACGCAACATAGACTTACTGGAAGAAGTCGAGCAGGTGACGGGACAAGCTTTTCTCTGCCTGAGTTGAAGTGGCTGTTTGATTGTGGGGCGCTAGTTGAGGGTTGGAAACCCAAGGTTGTCTTCCTTACTCATACGCATAGTGACCATGTGCACTTCATCACGCACATCGGCGACCCAGAAAATCCACCGATGGTGTATCTCCCAGTTGAGGCCGAGCCGTTTATCAGCGCGCATATTGTTGCATACAAGGAGATGATTGATTGCATGACTCAAGAAGAGAGCCAAAATGGGGGGACGTATCCACAAGACTGCATCTTACGGCCAACGAGACCTGGAGAAGAAATCAACTTTCGTCAAGGGAGCACGAACTTTGTTATCCGAACTCTGAAAATGAGTCACAGAATACCATGCTTGGGCTATAGCATATTCAAGAAACAAGAAAAACTGAAAGAGGAATATAAGGGATTAACCGGTAGAGAGATTGGCAGTCTGAGAAAGAACGGAGTGCAAGTTACGGAATCCAAGGAAGAACCTTTCATTTGCTTTATGGGTGACACAACGAGCGAAGTGTTCCGTGAACATGCCGAGATTCTGGATCAACACAAAGTCGTTGTCGTGGAATGTTCATTCATGGACGATGCTAGCATCGAGCGAGCAAAAATTACAACGCACATGCATTGGAATGATTTGAAGCCATACGTGGAATCAAACCCAGAGGTTATGTTTTTGCTGACACATTTCAGTCTGAAATACAGTAGTCTGAGGCTTCGAGAATTTTTCTGTGTTCAGCAAGAACAATACGATAATATCCATCCAATGTTGGTTGACGACGAGATTGAAGAAATTTGGTCTCGAAAGGCTTCAGAAGAAGGCACGGGAAGAACGTCCCCAAAGTGCATGTGCAGAGTTTGCAAAGGCAAGTAACCCTCTACTAGAGTACGGCCAATCCGACTGCTCTGTATCGGTTACGGATTTTGGAGCAAGAGTAGACTAGTATATAGCATCTCTCTCCCCTTTGTTTTTCATTCCAACGGCAGGACTAGTACAAGAAGAAGATCCTTTTACTACCACCAGGTCGTTCTCGAGATATTTCGCTAAGACGTTGGTTGCACTCCGCCTCCCTTGACTGTGTACATAGGTCCAAGCAATGCATTTTATTGTGAGTATTCAGAATTTCTATAGTAGGACGCTACAAGTGCTATTCTCTTTTAAAAGGTGGAGGAGGAGTGAGTAGTTGAACGTTTTCAATAACGCTGGTGGATCGAGGATGCGATGGCGCATGGCTGTTGGATGAAGAACAGGGGTAAATAAGAGTCGGGGTATCGCACTCCCATGGAAGGCCGCGGACGATGTATTGACGGACAGACTGTACCAGATAATGTAGAAATGAACGGGGACGAATCCTCCGGGTGCTTTTCTTTGCTTCCGCCCCTTCGGATTCACGCGATATAGACCTCTTTGCACGGAAGACGACAGACGCGAATTTGGCAAACTGCGGAGCGATAGCGGAATCGCGGAAATCACCGCGGTGAAGCTGTCCGGCAGTGCACCGCCATCAGAGGCGCAGAATCGGCAGGATTGGCAGGATGTCCCCGATATTATTTATATAGTTGATTTTCGCAGGCGGAAACTGATAGACTACCAACACTTCCCACGAGTGGCTCTATTCCATTCTTGAGTCTACCATAAGCTCGAAGTGACTTCTCACGTCAGAGTACAGCCAGAAGATTGTCGACAAGAGAGCTGGAGAATCCCCTGGAGAATCCCCTGGAGAACAGATCCGCCATCCTGGAGATTCTGCGCCTCAGATGGCGTGCCACCTCATTTCAACATGTTGACCCTGGCAGGTAGTAGCCACCTCTGGCAATGGATCACTATCACCAAATTGACCAAAATCACAGGGGGGTAGCTATCTACTTGGCGTAGCCGTGGATGTAACACGCGATAGTTTTGGTTGAAAATCTCATTGTGGGGGTCTTAATTTCGAATTTCGTGCGTTCTCGATTCTGATTGGCGGAGAATTGAAGCCACTTTTGTCCAACATTTAATTTGATGATAGTGATACATACATTGACAGACAGGTGTTATCGATCGCGCGGGTATGCCGTTGCACCGCGTCCGTGGCCAAACCATTAAACGACAGCGGTCAAACGAGCCGTTGACGCCCATCGTCTTCGTCGACATCGCGACGAAGGCAACCAAGGACTTTCGACCGCAACGTTTGAAAGCCCTTTTAGACAGTGGAGCGAGCGCAACGATCGCTTCGCATCACAAAATACATAAACTAAAAATAAAAGAACGACCCGGCACGGTCTGGACTAGCGCCGCCGGCAAATTCAAAACGACGATGCGAGCGCAAACGCGCTTCACGTTGCCTGAATTTAGCGTTTCGCGAGTGATCCACTCCGAAATTCACGCCACCAAACAGAGTCTAGGTGGCTACGATATTATCATAGGCCGAGACCTCCTCAGAGAGCTCGGAATCGTTCTCGACTTTAATCGCGAGACGATTATCTGGGGCGACGGCGAGATTCCGATGAAACCTCGCATGGCTACGGCAGAAACACACTTTTTCGTCGACGAGCCGAAAGTCATGCAAGATTAATATTTCGCCAAGTCAGCGCAATATCTTTTGATTTTGAAACAAGTAGTTCCAAAATAACCATTCATTTCTAGCTCATAATTTACACTTTCAATCATTCTTGTCGACTACCTCGTGCATAGGGCACCGTGGGCGAGCGTGATTTTCCGCAAGTGAAACATTATTTTGTGCAGCGGGTCCTGCCACGCGTTCAGTACTACAAGTACGATGACCACCCCATCGGTATGAAGGCGCAAAGAAGCGCACAGCGCGCGACTGAAGCACGATCTTATCAACCCCTGCTGCGTGTACTGGTACTGTGTACTCGTACAGGTACATACAGTACTGTACTGTTAGCAGGCGAAGCATGATGTGATCGCTTTTTTCCCCTTTTTCGCTCCCCGGTTACTATGACCTGTGATTTTGTACAGCGCACAGCAATGAATCATCATCAATCATCATCAATCATCAGCATTCGAACATTTAGCGCCGCCCCCATCCATCAAACAGCATCAGAGGACCGTCATAACCTTCCAAGTGTTGCGAAGCATTGCGCAATAAGCGAAACAAAAGTTTACTTGCATCCAATTCGCGCTGAAGCATGATCCACTGCTAAAAGTCAAGAACAAGTCGACGAGTAGTACGTACCCACAGAAGCAATAACACAGGCAAAGTTCATTCCATCATGCTCGATGAGACCGCAGCGGCAGGTGCCAATCATGAAGGCTCGGTGATACGGAGTCGTATCCCTGAGGGAGACCCAGAGAGTCTTCTCGAGTTGGTTTGCATGGTGAGTTAAGTTCATTTGAACAGACGGTGTGCAAAGACCTTCACGGCTTCTTCATTCTCATTATTATCCCTTCCCAGAAAAACTGGGCGCAGGCCAGAGAACGTGTGGAACAAGAGCCAGAGTCCCTGTATTCAAGCTCTGGTAGACACAACCACCGATTGGTTATTCACGAATTATGTAAATTAGTTTCCTTCCCAGCGACCCTTCCAGAAAACTTGGGAGAATTGTCAGACGACGACGAAGATGAGGTTCCCGATCAACGTCCCTTGCCAGCTTGCCTAGACTGTGTGGTGGACGATAACAAGCATATCGGCGAATTCACCAATTTTATGATTCAGAAGTCTCACGCTTTGGGTCCAGTCAGAGTTTCTTTCCCCCCACAAAATTCGGGTGATGAAAATGAGGAGGTTCAGGATGGACAGGAAGACGAGGGCCGGTCTGAAGTTCATGAATCCATCCTCACAGTTACAGACTCTTTGGGAAAGACGCCATTGCATGTCTTGTGCGAGCATTCAGTGGACACCAATCTTTTGAGAGTGTTGCTATCGAATACACGGGATCACAATCATAATCCTTCAGCTCCAACTGCTTTGTCTATGATCACAGCCAAAGATTCTAGAGGATCAACGCCGCTGCACTATCTTACATATTCACGTCTTTGTCCAATGGCATCATTGTCTTTGCTCATGGACTACTGTAAACCCTCTGCAGATGACGTTTTGAACACTGATCCCACGCTTTGTATTGATACCGATGGCGACACGCCTTTGCATTGGGCGTTGGATGGGTACCAGTCACCAAGGAGGGTACAGCAGCTTCTGAAGCATTCAAAAGCGGCCTTGCGGGTCAAGAATGCGGCAGGGAAGACACCATTTGACCAATTTGTGGCAAATTTTGTAGAGAACGATTGGAGGGAGCACGAAGTAACTGGGAGAGAGGCTTGGGAAAATATTCAAGGTTATCTCAAGGTTTTGGATGGAGATGACACTTCTTCCGGGGATGACTGGTTGCCGATACACATGTTGGCAACTTCGAACATTGATTTTCCGACTGTGTTTTATGATGTCGCTTTCCATTATCACAAAGAAGATGCTGCCAAACTCGACTCGAAGGGTATGCTTCCGTTGCACTTGGCTTGTACAAGACAAAGCCTCGCTGGATTGCCGCCTTGTGACGAAACGATAACATTCAAGCTTTTGGCACAGTACCCTCAAGCGGCATACAAGCCCGCTGCAAAAACAAAGCGCTTGCCTATTCACTTGGCAGTCGAAGCATGCAAACCTCTGAAAGTTATTGCCGCACTTCTGAAAGCATACCCGAACTCATTGAATGTGAAGGATCCAGTGACGGGACTCTGGCCGTTTTTGTTATCAGCTGTTGGCAACGAGGAATCGATCGACACTTCCTATTCGTTGCTACGTGCAGACCCTTCTATTGTACAGCTTGCGATCAGTGCATTGATTAGTAAACGGGGTCAGCGCGCTGCTCAAGCGCTGCGTCACATGGACCCCAGTCAATTGGAAGAGCACTCACACCGCCGACTACGGAGGTTGATCATCCGAGATGGTCATGACTAAACATGCTAGTATATATTATTCTCTGGAGAAGGGAGTTGTCTACTAGCGTAGAATTAGCATAATACGTATGTTGGATGCATTTTCGATCTTTCCACGATCAAGCCTTCCCTTTTGTATTCATCTTTCGCTGCTCATCTATCGTAGATTATCATTCGGCAACTCGAGAAAGGTAGCAGGATCTTCCTATTGGATCGCACGTTATAGCCAGACAAAGTAAATTGTAATGCAGGTAATAACACAGCCTGCGAGTACAAAGTAGGCATCTGTCACATCTCTTCGTTCAATGATTTTCATGGTGGCGTTGGAAATTCCTAAGCTGTCAGATATTTGGCCAAGGTAGCGAGTCACGCCCCGAAGTTGCTGCCGCTGTTGTACTAAATGATTCAAACTAGCCTCTCCATTCGACAAGAGATCGGATACCATATACTGACTTTGTTTCCAGGACTTTGATTCGTCGGCTAAATTTGCTAAATCGCGTTCTTCCGTGGATGAATATTCTTTTCGCTGCCGTCGTCGTGTCAGCAGCTCATCTCGTTCTTTCTGATGCCGAGCGTTGGTATTGACGACTCGATCAAAGTGCTCGCCCTGTCTCCGAATGGCAATCGCGTCTTCCCTTAGCTCTTGAATTTTCCGTTTCCAGACTTCTCGCTGTGCCGGGGTTTCTCTCAACACGAGCTGTTGCATGAGATCTAGCTGCATGGACAACTCATCGAGGGACATGAAGAGTTCGGACGGATACATGATACCATTCTGCACTTGGGCCAGCTGCTGTCGTGAATCATACGCCAGCTTTCGGCATTTGGGAAAGAGCTGTAGAAGAAAGGTTCCAATCGATGATTGTGTGAGAGACGCATGTTTTCAACCAGAGTGAAGAGTCGGTCAATCAAATCGGCAGGCGGCGGGATTCATTCACGCTTCACTCGGCATCGTCAAGGACACACAATGATCCACGATCTTTTCAGCCATCTAGTGCACTCACTTCAACAATAGAAGTCATTTAATAATGTTATCGGGCGGGAGATGGGGTCTTTCTTGTTGGGAATCGAGCTCTGCGGGAAATAATACACAATAACTAATAGACTATTCGTAACATACGGTAGTCTCGAAGCGATTGAAATTATGAATGAGTAATGAGTGACCGTTGCCTGTTGTGTGTGGCGTGTGTGTTTCGACAATCGAAAAAAGGCAGCACGAGAGGCTGGTTGCAACACGTGATTGAATTCGTGAACTAATCAGTCAATGCTGGATACTGTACCAAAATCAAACTAACTGAACTACTCACTCGTGCAGTGCTGACTGTAGTCTATCTCGTTACTAAAGAGACTCATCTAGAGAGATGTTTTCCATCTAGCTTGTCTACGAGAGAAAAAGCTTGGAAGCAAAAGGTGACTACAGTATTTGTTCTATATACCATCCTTGTCCATGAGATCGTCGGCCGCTCGTCCAACGACGTGTCCCACAATCACTGTACAGTCATCTGGCATGCCTCCGCTCCACATGATATCATTCTCCTTGGCCAAGATGGCAAAGGGGGAATCTGTCGCCGAATCAAGACTTCGTTCCCTGGCCAACTGGCATAGCTTGGCCGCCAAATCAGGCGTGTGCTCGAACGACTGGAGGGTCAAGGAATTACCCATCGCCCAACGTTGTTCACGTGCGGCAATGTCACCACCACGAATGAAACCACACTTCTGTTCCCACTCCAACCCAACCTTGGCAATATCATCAACATCAACATTGTCGAACAACCCATCGGTTGCCATGATGATAATATCTCCACGTCGCAAATGAACCGAGGTAGTGCAAGAGTCGCGTGCCATTTTGAAAGAGGTCTTTTCAGTCACTTCTTCGCCAATCCATCCGAGTTGATACGGGTGGTTGAACGAGTGGAGTTGCTGTTGCGAAACAAATGCCACTCGCAAATCAGAAGTTCGCTCGGACCGCGGAGTCGACCGATCGCGTTTCAAGGAGCCAGCTACCGCCGAATCAATATGTCGAAGAACTATAATTCCAGAATCACCCAGGTTGCTAAAATGAAGCTGGTGCCGAACATTATCGAACATGGCAACGCACGCAGTACATGATCCAATTACATTGTCCGCCTTGACTCGTTCATATGCTTGTGCCAGGATCTCAGATGGAGCAATGATCCGACGAAATTTGGATCCGCCTTGATCCCTATGGTGACAGGCTTCCAGCAAAATGTTCTCGCATTCTTCCATCAGTTTGTGCGAAAAGTCCCGTGGATCGACGTGATACTCTCTCCAACTTCCTACACCGTCGGCTACTCCAAAATATGTGACATCCCGCAGGGTTCCATCCTTTTCGTCGGGCAATTTGACACGGACCGAAAAATATGCATCCTCCGACAAATCTGGGTCTGAAGCTAGAGCATTTGGCCCGTGATCTATTCAACAGAAAAGATGAGGATTAGATGACTGTTTGTGGAGGAATCAGTTCCGTTTAGCGACGAGTAGTTCTTACCTCGTTTGTTTGCACCCACTCCGTGAGGTGTCTTGAACGGATGAGGCAGCTCTGCTACACCAATATTGACATAGAGCGGTTTCTGTTCCATACCCAAATGGGCGTGAAGGTATGTGGGAGGTTCTGCCATACTGGTATCGCTACTCAATCCGACCCGTTCCGAGATATCATTGAGGTAGTTCTTCTTCCCACCCTTATCGGATGCAGTCAGACCAAAGTCAGACATATCCCGAGCCGTAAGTAAGCCTTCGACACGCCCTTGCTTTGACAGAATCGGTAAGCATTTGATACCTAATTTTGCCATGAGCGTTCGACACATGCCAATGGTTTCCTCGGGTCTTCCGTAAATTACTTGCGAAATAGGGGTCATGTTTTGCGATACTAACTGTTTCATCAAGTCTTCCGCCGTAATGCCTTCTTTGAGACCTGCGGCCATGATTCGAAGCAAATCCCTTGACGTCACCAGTCCTACTACTCTTTTCTTGCTACTCCCTGGATCGGATTCAACGACCATCATACCGCTCAGTCCACCTTCAATGACAGTTTGAATGGCCTCCTGGACCGTTGCGTCTTTGGAAATGACCGGATCAACCCAACGATACGAGTGTTTTGCCTGTAAGACTTCCGAAATCTTGACCTGAACACCAAAAAAGGAAAATTTAATGAGGATTGGTAAGCACAAAGGAGAAAATAATGTTCGACAAATTGAAATCAGGAGAACGACCATACAACGACACATCCAAGGAACGTAGCAACGACACTGCCAAAGGGACTCTTTTTGTCTCAAAAGCACCAACAAACATAATATTAGGGACGTACATCTGAAATTCGAGTTCGAATCTTTTCTTCCTTGTGTTGGTCTTCCTTACTGACGAGGACATCAGAGGATCGACCACTTTCCGCTTCGACAGCTGTCACTTCGGCGGTCGACAACAGGCGACTTTGGGGTTGGCGAGGAGGCTTATTTGTTGTTCCAGTCGTTGTTAACTTGGAAGATACAATACCGGAAGAGAATCTCGTCGGCGCTGCTGCCGGTGTTGTTGAAGCCAAGTTTGGCGCCAGCAGCGATTGAATTGCTCTCTGAAAAGCGAGTCCTCTCCGTAGACTTGAAGATACAAACACCATCTTCATCAACCCAACCCTCAAACGAATCTTCTCCGATTAAAATGGTCGTGCTGCCTGCGTATATAGACACGCAGATGAGAGGAGTTTGAAAGTGTTAAAGAGGTGTTTTGATGCTGTGCACCTCAACAAGAGTGGGGTCGTGTACAATTACACCTTGAGCTAGAATACTCAGGTGTGCAATGATTATCGTCTTCCTCATTATCCTCATCTATCTGTTCGGCCAATTTCAGCTCATCTTCTCGCTTTCGCTCGGCATTCCCAAAAATGGCGGGCGAACAAACGAAAAGCAGATGGCCAGCACGCATTCCAGTACGTATCAACGCGCGTTGAATACTGTCGCTCGTACAGGTACGCGAGTACTGTACGTGCTACCGGTACTGATGGGTACTGCTACAGTGCTGTACCCGTATTCGTACACTACTTCGTACCTGGTACTACCCCAGGTACCGGTACAGTACAAGTACAGTAAATACTGTACTGTAGGCGAGGCCATGGCGAGCTCTCGCTGGAGTGATCTTCACTGCGGTGCCGTACTCGTACACGTACGAAAGTGACTTTGGGACTGTAGCTCGTCGCAGCAAAATTGAAGTTGACTTCAACGACTCCTCCTCACTCCGCCTCCTCTTCAAACTTCAAAACCCAGCTCGCGCCACCGCGCGCGAGTGCGTCGAAGCGGAACATCACGCCGACGTCGAACGAACGCACGCAAAAAGGGAGCGAAGCAAGAGATGGAATAAAAAAAACGCACATGCGAAGCGGCAACCATCAACCCATCACCATCATCCATCAACCGACCGGAGCCATGCTTTCTTTTCTCATTCTCATTTTGCATTCTTTTTGGTACCATACTACTTTTGCTTTGTACTGGTGGAGCAGAACCATCTCCTCGTCACCGCATCTAAGTAAATAAATAACCAACCAAATCTTCAAAACATGATATTCGCAAGGGTTGGAAGACGGATGCAAAAGAATACGCCTGGTTTACTGTTTACGGGGTTGCTCGTTTTTTCTTGGTGCTCGGTGTCTTCAGATGCGTTGGCGTTGTTGGTAACCGGTCAAACTAACAACATCAAAGCCGCTTCACCACGAGGGTGGGTTCATTACTCGGATGGAGATGATAGCTGTATCAAAGGCTCTGCCGGTAGTGATGTCAGCAGCAGCAGCAGCAGCAGCAGTTATTGCACACCCGAGAGTATTCACGGGAAGTCGTCGTCCTCGTTGTCGTCTCGTAGACGAAATAACAGCACCTCCTATGCAAAAAGGTCCGAGCAACGACATGAGGAGGACCAAAGCACCCCGAACTACGAAAGTATGGAAGAGAAGTCTAAACGAGAACTGGAATGGATAGTTCGAAATACGGAAAAGATACTTGGACCCGAATCTCCAGCTGTGGGAAGCATGCCTGAAGTTATGATGAAATTGACCAGTAATCTCATGAGTGCGTGGTCTAGAAGGGCAGCCAAACGGGAAGGATCGAAAGCACCTCATGTAGTGGAAAGATTACTTCAGCGGCTGATCATGGAACGTGATGCGGGAAACAAGTTGATGGCGATCGATACTTTCTTGTACAATAAGGTGCTGGAAGCATGGGCAAATTCAAGTGAGGAAGGCTCGGCTGAGCGAAGTGAAGAAATTCTACACCGAATGGAACGAATGTACCTTAAAGATGGGGATGAAAATGTCAAACCAAATGAAAACTCCTACAATGCTGTAGTCAAGGCCTACGTAAAGAATGGAAAGCGGCATATTGCAGCCGCAAAAGCGGAGGCTGTCGTCAAACGAATGGAAGATCAAATTGACGTCATGGCCGTAGCACCCACTCGACGCAGCTACAATCTACTGCTGTATGCCTTTGCTAATTCAAATCTGGAAGACGCTGCACTTCATGCTGAAGAGATTATTCACAAAATGTACGACCGCCACGTCGAAGAAGGTGATGCCAGATGTAAGCCCGACATCAATTCCTATAACCAGGTTCTTACTGCTTGGGGCAGAGGGACGTGTTCGGGTTTCGAGGAGCGCATTCAGGCCATGTATCAAGAGCTACTGGATCTCCCCGCAGATATGGAAATACGCCCAAATGCTGACTCCTTTAATGCCGTTATGGGCGGCTGGCTAAAGTCAGACGACCCATCCTCGCTCCAAATCATTCAAGGCGTGCTGGACACAATGGAACAAGCGTATGCCGCGGGCAATGCGGCTGCCAAACCCGATCGTGTTACCATCAATACATTGACTGCTGCGTATCTCAAGAATGGATGTGCAAAACAGCTAGAAAAGTCGATAGACGAAGCAGCTCGCTTGGAGAAAAAGTACCAAGTCATGCCTAATACAGTTTCACACAACATCGTTGTCGATTCGTGGTGCAAGAGTGGCCGACCGGATGCTCCAGACCAAGTGTTGGACTTGCTGGAGACGATGGAAAATGCATTTAAGAGGGGAAAGACAAATATGAAGCCAGACGGCTATACGTATAGTTCGGTCATTGGTTGCTTCGTCAAGGTGGACCGAAAAGATGCTCCGCATGTTGCAGAGGGATTGTTAGCAAGAATGCAAACTCTCTATCACAATTTTGGCGGAGAACCACCAACGACAAGCGTCTACAACGCCGTGATCAACTCGTGGGCGACATGTGCCGATCCAGTTCGCGGGCTAATACGAGTAAAAGAGATTCTTCAAATCATGCAGGAGAATGATGGGGTGGATCCTGCGATCCCCAGGCCCAATCGAATCACCTACAACACAGTCATCAAAGCTCTGAGAGATGGCAAGACAAAAAATGCAGAGTATGCCGAGGAGATCCTCACCATGCTGGAATTGAAAGGAAGAGTGGAGCCTCGCATGTTACCTTGTTCCTACACCTATACGTCTACTATCACGGCCTTTGGAAGGTCGGATTGTCCAGAAAAGGCTGAGAGAGCTTTTCAGATTTTGGAACGAATGCTAGTCGCTACGGAGAAGGGAAATATGGCGGCTCAGCCAACGACCCATTCGTACAATGCCGTGCTCAATGCATGCGCCTTTGTTCGTGGAGACGAGAATATGAGACTGCACGCATTTGATATTGCCATGAAAACATATGACATGCTGAAGGAAAACGGAACTCCAGACCATACGACCTATGGAACTCTACTTCGGATTTGCGCAACATTGATTCCATCTTCAGATACCAAGCGAGAGCCGCTAGTGGATAAGATTTTTCGAAAGGCGTGCGAAACTGGAAATGTTGGCCGTCTTGTCATTTCTCAGCTCCGCTTCGCGTCGACCCCTCATCAATTCATTCGGTTGACTGGCCGCGAAAACCATGAACGGATAAATGTCAAAGACTTTCCGAAATCTTGGATTCGAAATGTCAGGGAGGCCTCGCGAACAATAAGTTCATACGAATAACGGATCTTAGCCCTTCGAACAATTTGAATGCGCTGCTGCTCTATAGTAGTATAAGCATTACTGTACTGTAGATATGGTACCTCTCTGTTAAAATCATCTGTCATCCTCCTCCTCTATCTCTACCTCCTGCCCGTGCACGCGTAATCGGTATAAGCACGCGTAATCGTATCCCCAGTTTGAGTCAATAGCCAGACTGATGGAGCGTAAAGGAGGCACAGCCCTGCCAAATAGTTCAGTTGCGACCTCGAATTCTTGAAGAGAGTTCGGAGATTCTGAAACAGAGAAATGCGGAAGAAAAATTGTGAGATAGCATCGAAACCATGCAGCTTTTCCATCATTTTATGAGCCCCGATGTATTGGCACTTACTGATATTGTATTCAAAAGACCCTAGAGCCCACGAACGCGTCGTGGCCCCTGCATCTTCAAAGCCAATAACTCGAAAGGCTCGAATGGCACTATCTATTTGATCGGTGATTCCTTTAGGCGGGTGCTCAATAATCACACTTTCAACTCTCACAAGATTTGGCAGGCTGACGCTGAGAGTTCCAAAGTTACCATTCTTATGGTCATCACCCTCGTTGGCAATCTGGGAGCGCCGTCGTTTGAGCAATTCTGCAACCGGTGTTTCTTGGAAGGACCAGCATTGCCCCAACGCGTTAAAAGGATACGTAGGCGAAATTGCAGCTTCGGGGCCGAAACCATAGAACTGCAGTTGTGAAAGTTGAAGCAATCGATTACCCAGAGGTAGGGAGTCTACGAGAGACTTGCTCGTCGCCCATTTGCCTTGGCGAATGATCCTCGCCCCATTGTAAATCGATGCAAAGTCAAACTCACCAGTTCGATCTGCAAGTTCCATTTCGAGCCTCTCCTCTACAATTTCTTCAATATCCCCGACATTGAGACCCTGTTCTTGCTCTTCGACTTCTGTATCCCCACTTTGTGCTTCTTTTGCAGCCTCAACAAAATTAGCTATCGTCGTTGCAGCTTCTCGATTACCTTCTAACGACTTGTCAAGTTGCTCCTTGATCCATGTCCGAACGATCTCTCGAGCTTCTTGGGATTCCTTCACGTTGTCGGTAGAAGCCATGCATCTTTCTGTTAATCTTGCAACTATCTTCTTCAAATCAGAGCGAAGGACTGCTGGATTCGAGACCGATGGCAATGATGATGATTCACCGCCCACCGAAGCCGAGGGTTCCGCGCATCCCTCGGGACCCTCCACTTGCCAAAGCTCAATAGAAGGTGTATCTAAAATTGTTCGTCCAAGCCCATCCACTGATTCGCGAGCCTGTTGCCACACGGCAGAATCCAGGCCGTTCTTGTCGTCCAACACAGAACGCAACAACGTCTCGGCCTGATTCAGATGCGCCGATCGTTCCAAAGTTGCCTTCTTTTCACTCAATAGCAGTGTCAAATTGTCGACAACGTCTCTCAGCTTTTGTCGTGACTTTTGAAAATGTTCCATCCTTCGACTGGTCCGGTCTCGCAACCGAGTCAGTGTTTCAATTGATTGTGCTAGCGATGGTGGTGGTTCCAGCGGGACAGCGTCTTCCTCCACGACGACCGATTCTCCCTCACGGCTGGGCTCGCTGATAGCTGCTGGTATGAAATCATCTGGAACTGTAAGCTCTTTGAGAGGAATTATATACTCGGAAAGTGTAACACATAGGGGCCACATGGTCAAATAAAGTGGCACGGCTAGGAGGACCATGAAACAAATTCTCCAGAAAATGCCGCTCGACAGAACTGGACTGCAGAGTATTTTCTCTTTTACCGAGAGCATCTTTTCTTTTACCGAGTGATACCCATTCGCCATCGGTTGTGGCGCCTGTGCATCTTCCTGTGGTGCCTGAGGTTCCGAGTGGGCTGGAGCAACTTCCATGACAGTGGTAGTTTCCGTGCTAGGAGCAGCTGAAGCAGTGGCAGGGGGCTTTCCGTCAAAGAGACGACGACTGGAATCATCACCAGCTGGCGGCACCAGAGGTGATCCTACCATTTCTGGATCTTGAGCCCTAGCCACAGCCTCAGGATCAGTGGACAACAAAGACGCTCTTCCCCTGGTGGATGCTCGAGGCGGCCTGGCGGAAGGTTTTGCGGCACCAGTGGACTTGGCGGCTGTTCGATCCACTCCATTCACGACGGAAGGCGTGTCCGTCTTTTTCGTCTTTCGTTCCGTCGTGGGTCGGGCCTTCTTGGATGCCTTTTCCTCTTCAGGAGGAGTCAGCCCGGTCGTTTCCTTGGATCGTCGGCGTTTTCGACGACCCGAGCGCAACTTCATGTCTTTTTTAGCAGGCGAGGGCGATCCCATCAGGGGTTCTGGCTCTGGCTCTTCCATTTCTTCGTCGCCGGATTCCTCCTCCTCACCGTCAGACTCTTCTTCCATCATTTCGTCATCATCATCAATTGGCTCTTTGTCCTCCTCTTCCTCCGATTCTTCCGCTGGGCGCTTCCGGGAGGAGTTGCCGTTTCGTGGCATGATGCTAGCTGGCTAACCCGGATCGGTGAATGAAGAATCAATGAAGGGGCGGTTGGGTGAACACACAGATTGATTGACTACCGATACAGAGGAATCGATGGGTGGAAAGTGTGCCTGCCGTTGGAAAGACTACCTACAGTATAAGAGTAGTATTTTGTGACTGTTATGCAGTGTACGATGTGGAGCAGGAGGGAAGAGCCACTACAACTGGCTACAGTAAGTTTTCTCAAAGTGACGACCTTGCTTTGTCCATGGTCGGGTCGGAGGTCGGAGGCCGGCGCTGCGGCTGCGCATCTGTTCATTTTTTTTTATCACGTGAAAACAATTACACAGTAGAACTTGCAACAACTTGTACGTGGAAGATCTTCATGGATGTGATACACAGTAATGGTCATGGTCCGTCCCGCCTACCGTACCGGTAGTCTACAAGTAGACTCTACTGTGAATGTAGTCGAAAAATAATCTACCATAAAATCTACTAACAATAACACGGGGTTCTCATCTCAGAAATCGTACAAGTCGGTGCGCTCTCACCCCTTTTGGACGCGAAATGCGTCAAGTCGGTTGGAGAGCCGAAAGCACACGGTGGGCACGCGGTGTCAACAAGTCGCGAAACACAACAGTAGCTAGTATTATGATGCATCTCGTAGCAGTACTTGTACAACTACTTGTACTTGTACTTGTACTCGTCTCTACTCTAGCTAGAGCTACTAGCTAGTAGTAGAGTAGAGAGCTGAGGTAATTTAGTAACTACTGTCACTCTAGTAGTACTAAGTACTATATCGTAAAGCAGCGAAGTACTAGTACTACTACACTCTGTGGCTGCTTTACGATATTACAAGTACTGACTAAAAATAATTCTAGAGAGTCGCTAGCTTGCTCGCTGATGGCACTACACAGTACTACTACTATGTGGCTTGTTCATCCTGCTTGAGACGACGGGCTTCTTCTTTTTGATAGGCATCTTCCTCTGCCATTTGCTTGCTTGATCTCGTATTCGGTCAGCAGTGGTAGGTATTCCCTCCGGCGGTACTAGCTGCTCAATGATGGATGAGGCTTCTTTCGTTTTGCTGCTGGTATTGTTCTTCTTCCCCCTGTTGAAAGCTAGCAGTATTCTTCCTCTGACGATGATGAGAGATTTTTCCTTTTGAGGAATGCTTCTCCTGGAGTAGCTGCAATGCCTGGACTCGGATCGGGCAGAATGATTTCTTCTTCGTTGTCATCCTCATCATTGTCGTCGTCAATATCATCCTCATTATTCTTCACCACCAGTGCGGCTTCTGGAGGTGGTTGCGCTGTGTCATTTCCTCTGCTCTCTCGTTGTGCTGCTTCTGCTGATTTGACAGCAACAGGAATGCGCGGTGCTTTCTTTTATGTTTCTTTGGGTGCCATTTGCTGTTCCTCGAGAAGAAGCTTGGCATGGAATAAAATTCGTGGGGCCGCCGTATGAAGATTCTCACGTGCTGCTGCTGCTGCTGCTGCTGCTGTTACCGTCGTCCTTTATCATGACGAGCATTATTGTTATTGCGTTGGTGTGAATTGTTTTGTCGAAAAATGCGATGAAAACGAGCGACGCGGAGGTCGATTTGCGGCGCACAGACAGTACGGTACAGTAGAATTTTTTTCAACTACACAGTAGTGCGTGAACGTTTTGAGGGGTTGTGAACGTGCGTGTTGTTATCGTGCAGCGTCTGTTCTTTGTCGGGTAGAATAAAACGTCGCAAAAGGCGACGAAACGAGCGACGCGGCGGTAGATTTATTTTTCAGCTACCGTCCGAAATCTACTTTCTTCAGTCACCGTAGACCTATTTCTACATACGGGAAATCCGCATCTGGTAGAAAAGTACGACTTCGGTAGATTTTTCAGGGTTATGTACCGGTACCAGTACCCATGAAATGAATGTCTCACGTTGACACAACATACCTACTCATTCGGGTCGGGTGGGTCGGCAGGGACGGGACCGACGACCGACGACGTTGCCGCGCCGGCCGGCCGCAGCGGGGACTTTGTTTTCTTGCTTTGTGTTGTTCGTTTGCCTGTCGTCAAGAAGTGCGTGGGACCCATCCGATCCAAGATCAGCATTGCATTGGAGAGCCACCGAAGATTTTTTCTTTCGAACTTCATCCGTTACTTCCGAAGCGCGCGTGCCACCTCGGAATACTCATCTAAGTAGCTTAGATATACATGCAACGGCATAACGACGGAACAGCCGAATTTGTACGTTGGTTCGATGGGGTTTCGAAAGGACGGGCGCGAAGAGTTTGATTTATCTACGGTCATGTAGAAATGTATGCAGCGTGATAATAATCGATATCGACGGGAAAAAACTGCCGCGCCTGCAGTCACGGCAGGGGCTCGATAGTAACAACAGATACTGTACCTGGTATCGTACTTGTAGAGCGTCGTCTCCTCTTTCATGATCATCATCATCATCACCTTCATACACGCTCTTTTCGCATCTCTTTTTGCTTTCTGCGAGAGAGAAAGAAACAGAGACACAGAGAAACTCACGACGGAGTTGCTATAGGTGTGGCCTTGAGAGTGGGAGTGACATCTATCTACAGTCAGTAGTTGGAATCATCATTGTAGTTGGAGAGAGACCAGAGCGTTGTTATTTGGCTCACGTAGTAGTATCACAACAACAACAACAACAACAACATGTCGTCCAATACCATGAAACTTCTCGCAGTATTGTGCATGGGAGGAACAGTACCGGTGTCGGTAGTCGATGCTAAACTGGCAGATCGATCAAGACTTGTCCAGGCCCTATACGAATCGGGGCGCTATGACCGTTTCCATGATAACGGGCGCCCGATTGAAGGACCTAGCTACAGGGCAACGCGCTTTGATGCCGAAATGGAAGTAGAAAGGCGCTTTCAGGCCGAACAGAAAAAGAAATCCAGGAGGAAGGCCCAGCAAAAGCCAGCAACATGGAAGATGGAGATGCCAGAAAAGAAGGTAAACGACGAAGCACCCAAGGGCGACGTCCAAATGTTCCGCAAGCGGGAAGACGCCTTTGAAACAAACGAGGGAGAGGATGGGGATCGTCAGCTTTCGTCGCAGCTGACTGGTTGCTGCTATAACTACAAGAACTACTATGCTGCTGACCTCTGTGCGATGTACGGAAACGACTGCGAAAGTGGTGAAACCCCATCGCATGACGATGGCGACGGTGAGTGTCAACAAGACGGTCTTTCTTTTATTGGAGTTTCCTTCTCCGTCAACACCGCTAGTGGAAACCCCTACTCCTATCAGCTATGCGATCAGTTTCCTATGGAAAACATTATTGACCGTGGATACGACTATGTTATGAGTATGGACGAGGACGGTTGGCTTGTCGGTGGAGGATACAAGACCTTTGACTACTCTGGAAAGATGCCGTAAGTGCCTCTGAATGCCTGCCTTGAGTGTTGCTTTGTTCAGTTATGGTACGTTGAGACTAACGCCGTCATTTTGTGATTCAAAGTTATATTGATTCTTCGCACACGGAATTGGTCCGTGTTGGTAACATGAACCCTGATGCTGGTGGTACTTCCATTGACCAGGTTTATGCCGCCATGGAGTCCGTGTCGTTCCCTCCGTTTTCCATCTTCCCCGAGTACCTCAAGGGTGGAGGTGGCCACCATTCTGGAGACAACGATGACGATGATGTGCCGTCTGCTGATATTACATTGATCGTCTCCATTGTTGAAACCTACGATGACGGAGACTCGTACTCTGATTACGAATACTTTTTGGATGATCTTTTCAATGCCATGGAAAGTGCAGGTGGTGGTCCTTGTATGGATGATCACGACACAGATCCTCACGTCTCCATGGCTCGTGGAGTCAAGTTCTGGTCGGGTTACCATCAATCGCAATTCATGTATCAGACCAACTTGGAGATATCCGTCTGGCAAGCCATGTACCCCTACGGAACGCCCATCGGGTCAGGTGGCTACGCCGCCTTCCCTCCAGGACACACAGGAACCAAGCAGTTTGTTGGATATGGTAATTTGTACTTCTTTTTCGATCGTGCCAACATCACAAAAGCTTTTAGTCCCAATCGCGATTTGACCAACAGTGAGAGTTACTATGCCAAGCTTTTCATGAAGACAGACGTGTCTCAGTTCTATTCGAGTACTACTTCGGTCAGCTTTGACTACGCTGGCTCCAATGATGGTAGCGACTACGAGCACAATCCATACTCATGGAGCGCGAGAATGGCCAAACACGACATGACTGACGGATGGGAACTTCCACCCAATTGTCTCCAAGAAGGAGAGACGTTCTTTGGAATTCCCCTATCGCGTACCTCGGAGTCCAAATTGCAAAGCTCTTCGTCTTTCCAAGAGCAATTCGACTTTGAATATTTGGCCGACAGAAACGGTACTTATATCACATCTTTTGGTACCAACCACGGTTGGCTGATTGGAGAGGAACTTGGAAATGCAGTCGGTTCTATTGTCGACAAGGATACCGCCCACATTCCTATCTTCTACACCGGAACAACGAATGCGAAGCTGGTAAGTGCCACTTATGGTGTGGCGCGTGATAACACGATGATTTTGGAAGCTAACCTCAATTGCCTTCGCCTCAATCATACTACAGGGTGGAATTTCTATGAGTGACTTGATCAAGGTCGCACAAAACATCGACTTTGGTACTCTTTACATCAAGCCTGCCTTTGTCTTCATTGACGAGGACGGTCACGCGAAGCTGCAGTTTGAAGCGGATACCTCATCTGCTATGGGTTATCTCTACGATACTTTGTGCAAGCAGCTCGGTATTGCGTGGAACTACGATTCGCCATCTAACAAGTTGGGAGTGTACACCAACTGTGCTATGCACGCCGCTGGTGATCGTGCTTCTTATGGCTGTGGCCCAGATGGGACCGGCCAAGGTGGATTCTGTCCACAGATGACCCTTGCCTATGCTCCTAGATTCAACTCAGAGGAAGCGGCTGCTGCCTACCTTGATCGTAGCAACAACTACGTTGACTACTGGCGCTCGCTTTACCCTTCTGGGGTTGCTGTCGGTACCACCAAATTCTGTCCCAACGGAGGATGCCTTGCGCTTTTCCTGAATCGTCTCGATGTCTACGAAGTGTTCAAGCCTGATTTGGGTGGATCTTGGGTTCAGTACAACGGTGCCTCCATGCCTCCCACAGTCTCGCCCGCCCCTACTTGGAAGGGAGGATGTGACGAGCCACACAACTTTCACTTGGACAAGTGTTTCCGCAAACGCTACAAACCAAAAGCCTCTGCTGTTGCTTGGGATGCTCTTGGATCTGTCGGTCAGTTCTCCGTCATGCTCGTTGTCTTCATGGCGGTAACGTTGTCCATTTCTATTTTCCTAGCCCGAGCAAGAAAGAAGAGAAGGCGAGGCGAAAGTTACCTCGGCTTCTTCTTCCGAGACCTTACTCGAAAACGCAGAAAGAAGAAGAGGCGAAAGGGTACTGGTCTGGAAGAAAGTATGCTTGACAGTGCTAGTCGGAAATCGAAATCAAGCAAACGGGGTTCGTCTCGATCCCGCAGCAAGTCTCGACGTCGAAGCAAGTCTTCCTCGGGTAAGAGCCGAGACGGAAGCAAGTCTCGAACTCTCCGACCGGTACCTCTGGCGCCGGGCAGTGTCTCTGGAAAAAGCAAGAGCCGAGGTCGCTCCAGTTCCCGCCGGCGGGAAGAAAAAGACGGAGGCGTCTTTGATATCACAGCGACAAATCCCCAAGAAGACAGTGACAAACGACAACAATTGGTGTAGATTGCGTTTTGGAAGCGCTACTCGCTTATTTCCGTCCGTCCATTGTTTGTTCGCCATTCAAAAAAAGCATATTTATCATTCATGTTCATTAAAAAGAAGTTCTCAATTCATTTCACTATTAATCAACCGCTCTACTCTAGATTAGCAATGATTGAGATGAAAATCGTGTGTGGTTTACTAGCTAGACCAGTACAAAGTCGTTGAATCGACTTTTACTGTACATCTCTATTGTTTTTTAAATAATGTATTCGTTGTTAGGTTGCTTTAGCTGAGGAATGATTCTTGTATGAAGTCGAACACACCAAGTTTTTCGGCGCCTTGTTCTAGAATCAAAGTACCGGCAGCCTTCCACATAGACCCGAGAGAAAGCTTCCCGAAGGGAACCATAGGTTTTGTTATGAGCTGCTGCGACTCGTCACCGTATCTTTGACCCCATACCATCAAGGGTGGCAACACCAAGAAGAGAGTACTGACACCAAAAGCACCTCCGTAGTCAAGTGCGCTGTAGAAGATCTCTGGATCTCCCAGTGCAAGCGCCAGAGGCGGCAAAAAGACAAGCAGGAACAACGGTGCCTTCCATTTTTCGTATATGGGACCGTCTCTGGGGAGATTCATCACGTCGGTCAAGGCGTCCAACAGTCCATATACGAAACCTATTAGACTGGTGACAATTGCAAGTGACGAAAATGTCGATACAAGGTTTCCGAGAAGGGGGCCTCTTCCTTCGCCGCTTTGCAGAAGGGCCATCGGGTCGACGTTTGCAAGATCTGCTCCCTGCACATTTCCAAGAACCACCGCATTCCAAGCAACAAACATGAGTGTGGGCAGAGTGGTCCCAATCACGATGGCCTGCTTAATCTTTTTCCTATCTCCCTCCAATTGCTTGACCACGGTCGGTACAATGTTTTGGTAGACGAGCGAAAGAAAAATGATAGGGAAGGCATTTGCAACATTCTCTGGGTGCTGATTGGAGATGTCAACGAGCGAAGCGAAATCAGCAGTTGTCGCACCAAGCACCACAATACCAAGGAATGCTGCACCCAAAACGAGGACGAACAGACTATTTGCCTTCTCAACAAGTGACGGTGATGCTCCATACAGACCCAAGCCACAAGTGCCAGCAAAGAGAACTTGGCCGATACCAGGTACATTGCTGATGCCATCGAGACCAAGCCCACTCAATCCACCATCCAAATTAACACCTCCCTGAGCAATGTAGGCAACCATCAACGCATAGTGAAGGAAAAAGTACGCGACACTCCCAATCTTGCTCCAGACTGGGCCCAGCGTTTGTGCATAAAGATCAAGCATTCCCTGACCGGGCTTCCCGGATTGTCCGAGTCGATTGATGGACAGTTCAGCAATCAACAGTCCAGACATTGTCATGTAGAGCCATCCGATGCCCATCGCAGCTGTTGATGGCAAAAAACCAACTGGTGCAGTTGCGCTCGGTAGTGCGAGAATACCAGCGCCAACCATAGTTCCTGCCACGAGAGTTGCGGCACCCACCACTGAGCCAGAGGAATGCTCGGCCTTGACTCCTTGTTCGGATTTGTTGTACTGGATAGAGCTGAACATTCTGGAAACTTCGCCCGAGTCGTATTCTGGGAACACGATGCGACTGTCGTCCACTTTGCCAATCTTTTCTGCAATTTTCTCCATCAAACTCTCCGAAGCTTGGCTGTCCTCGGGGCCAGTGTAGGCTCGCAGCGGGGAACTTCGGAATATCACAGGAGTTGTCGGTCCTGGCAACCTCGTCGAAAGTGCCGATACTTCTGTACGATGGATCGTTGTTGCAACGAAGATGGCGGCTGTTGAGGCAGCCAAGGTGCTACCGCATATTGATCGTTTTACGGGCATCTCTGTGGTTGTACAAACTTTTGTGAATTGAGGAAAGAAATGTGTTATCTATTCGACGTTACGGGAGTTGGTCTGGGATCTCTTTGCGCTTTGTGTCACTGACTTGGACTAGGAAACACGCCCACAGAAGTTTAATCAGCTTGTACCGGTACTCCGATCCTGATGGCAGAATGATATCTGAGAAGATGATGAGTTAGAAAAAGCAACGTGGTGGGATTATTTTTCTTCTTTCTTTTTCGCCTTCCAACGCGCGCCTCCTCACCGGCTATTTTTTTCGTCCTTTATCGCCGTACTTTATGTACAGCAGGGGCAATAATCGAAAAGCTTGCCACGCACGCAAGCCCGCATGGCGCCAGAGAGAGCGAGAGACAAATATTCGGGGGATGCAGATGACACCCCTCTCAGGGCACCCCATCCCCCGACAGAACGCAAACCGCCCCGACGCTGAGGAGAGCAGAGAGCGAGACTATGATGTATGGTACTCTCTACGAGTACTACTACTGTAGAGAGCATCTGTCTCTGGCTAGCCTATAGGGAGAAGCTAAGTACTCTTCTGTCTGGTCTCACAAGTATGTGTAAATTCCACACTTTGTGGAAGATTATTACTCGTAATAGATAATGGAATCTTCATGACACGTGCGGATGCTGAGACTGCTCCGCTCCGGCAAACAAGCTCAGCTCCTCATAAGACTCAATTAATGAAAAGCGTCCCCAAATATTTTTCCAAACTAGCAGCGCACTGAACATAAGTACTTGCTGGTTCGTTGTACAATTTGCAGTTGTTGACCATCAACATCAGATCTGCGAAGAGCATCTGTTTGGATTTATAATGATCACCTTTGCGGATCCGTTTGTCGATCGTCGAAAGATCAATTGGTTCCTTGATGACTTCCAAGTAATCCTGAAAAAATAATCCAACAATTGAGACCTTTCATTCTAAGTGGAATGGATTGCTGCAGGAGATATCAATGCTTACCTTCACTTCCGTCGTATCTACTGGTTCACGGAACGGCCAGGCAAACTGCTGTTCCTCGACTTTGCGAACAATGCTCAACATTTCACTCCTTAGAGCATTCTTTGCCCGATCTACGTCCTTCCCTTGTCCTGTGGCTGACATCAGGTCTGCCATTGTCCACCCGGCTTCTACCATTCCCGGAATAGCCATTGCCCTTGCAGCTGTCTCATTGGCGCGAGATACACCCTCCAGGTTGGGATTGAAGCCTTGCGGAAGTGGATCGTAAACCCTGGTCGAGTTGGCCTTCAGACGGATCCGACTAAGAATGAATTTTCTTTGAGCTGCTAGCATTTCCGGAATCCGTGTAAAACTGATCGATGGGTGTACGTAACATTCCATCATTGTACCCCCATCGTAGTCTTTGATAAGTCCGTGGTATCTTCCCTTTGGCATCGAAACACTCTTTGAAAACCCTTGCTTCTTAAAGTAGCCGATCGCATAATTGTCGGCATAGGTGATGAAATACTCAATACCGGTGCGGGCGCCCTCCATTTTTACCAAATTCATTAGCTTCGTACCGTAGCCCTGAGGTAATAGAAGGAGCAAATCTGAGATTGCACTCGATTATCATGAAACCTCTACCAGTTTGGAATTTCTTACCTTCACTTGATGGTCTGAATTAACAGCGCAAAATGCAATTTCGGCAAAACGCATTTCTGGGAAAGGGCGGTAGCAGATAGATCCGATCACTTCCTTGTCCGTATCTTTGACTTTTGGATCGTCACTCAAAATGACTAGAGAAATGTGTCGCCTGTCGAAGACCAGTCGAGCAATGTAAGCTCTAGGCATCTTTGGCAACTGCTTCGCGAAAAGAGACTTTAACGCCACTAGTTTGATCAAGGATTCTGTTTTTCCATCGTTCTCGACGATCGTCCATCGAATACTATCGTATGGATTCTTCCCCGGGTCCTCCACTGGTTTGTCAGAGACTCTGACCCGTTCCTTTATCTTATCGGAAGGCGGTACAGCTTCAACATGAGACGATTCTTCGGCAGCTTTGGCCTCGAGATCAGCATCACTGCTTTCCTTCGTCGCTTCTTCGACTCCCTCCGCGCTGCTTTCAGCCTTGTTCTCTTCAGAGGCAATCTGGGACGTCTCGCCTTCTTCAGCGGCAGGCTTTGCAGATTCTTCTACATCCATTGATGATGCTTCCCCCTTTTCATCGTCGCCCTTCTTGAGAGGCTCTTCTTTGGTATCATCTTCTTCAATTTTGGCTTTTTTAAGTGTGTTCCCGGAGGATGATTCTTCTCGCGATGTAGTAGTATCGTTGGCATTGTTGTTGCCATCCGTAATATCAACGGGATCATCTTCTGCCTTTCTCTTTTTGCTGGAAGCTGCTGCTCCATCTTCTCCTGGCTTCTCGTCGGTGCTCATCGTGAACTTTATTATGAAAGAACGACTGCTAAATGGTTACATACACTACTCTTGGGTTTGGTGCTGTTGTCAAGTGTCGCCCCATAGTATAAGCATAGAGGAGTCCCAGTATCTTCCTTTGATTGTTGATTTCATCCGCAATCCTGTACCGGTACGGTACAGTCGTACTTGTACCGGTAGCTAATGTACTGTACATTTGACCTCCGCTGAAAGACAGCGCTCAGACCTCCGAGCTCATCCAGCCCACCGACCGCCCGCCCCCGCTGCACCGAATTTCAGGGGACAATCCTGGATCAGCCCCCATTTAGTCCTCTCCCCTCTAGTGATGGGCGGGCGCGCGCGCGGGCAGACCAGGGGCAGACCCAACACGCAAGCAAGAACCGTGGGCCTATTCGTACAGTATCACACAGTAAAGATTTACGTCCATAGTACATACGGTACCGGTATGCGTCATTCCCAATCCGTGCGTCTCACAACATCGATGCCCTCCCCCGCGACACCAGATAAACCACCACCAACACAGCAACAAAACGCAAAATTTGCAAGCTGCGTAACGGTTTTCTTCGAACAACCAAGACGACTGCTGCCCCCGGTTCAGGGCAAAATAAAAGGTATCTTTCTAGGCTACTAGTACCGCTCAGGTACCAGTCTGGAGGGCTGTGTGAATCTCAGCAGAAAGTCTTCTACAACATTCGACGTACTTGTAGTCTCCCTCTCTGGCGAGCGGCGGTCGGTCTGCCTTGACAAATCCAAGCAGGCAGTTCGCTGGAAAGTGCGAGAAATAGCTAAACTGTATTATTAAAAGATGTTACAGGTTGAAGAGTTTATCCCTTCTTGGCCCAGATGGGCTTGTCGGTCAAGCCAGACCAATCATACTTGGTCTTCGCCATGCGGTGTCCCTTGTTGACATCCTTGGCCCACGCTTGGCTGGTATCAGTTCCTCTCTTCTTGTAGAATTCAGTGTAGTCCTCGAACACACCGGCCTTCTTGACGTTTTTCTCGTACCTCGCCTTCTTGGCGGCGGCTTCGGCAGCACGGACCTTGTTGTACTCGGCGGCGCTCAAGCCAGCAGGAACGTACGACGCTCCATCCTTGATCTCGCCGATCTTGAGCTGTAATGAGCAGAGTAAGTGATGCTGAGTCTGGCTGATGTTGAAACAATTCAATCAAGGTGGGATGCCATCTTCCTACTTACGTTCTTTCGGCTACGGGCACCGTACTCGTTTTGGTCCTTGACGGGGGCGAACAAATCCATGCCGAAGATCTTATCGAAAAGAGATTCCGACAGTTGGGTTCCAGTAACACGGCCCTGGGTGGCAGGGGCAAAACCCTGAGCAGAGGCAACAAGGCCGGCAACAAGAACAGCGGTGGACTTCATGTTTGTTGTTTAGAATCGACTCTACGAAATTTATGGTACGCACGAGGCGGATGAACCACTGCACGGGCGGAGACAATCATGGGGCGAGGCGATGATGGACGATGCATGACCACGAACCTGATGCCACGGAGGAGCTCCTACGATAGCATTCGGTCGAGAACTTTCTCTTTTGGACCATGCATCGATGACGAAAAGTACGAACGATGAGTCAGAGACGAAGTTCGATGAAGCGGCCTCCTTTCTCCTTTGACGTCATCGGCTTTACGCACCAAAAAATGTTTCAGCATGAGGCAATCATTTGCCGTCTGGCCTCCTCTCCAGAATATTTGTTTCGATATCCATATTGTTGATCATTGCCTTTCAAGAACGGAATGAGGACAGACAGTTTATTGTAAAATGCGACCCATATTTTTTGTAAACTTCACCGAAAATCGAAGAAGATTGCGGTGCTTTTGGATGATTTCATTGGCTAAAAACAAAGATATGCATGACTCGAGAAAAAGTCTCACACGCACTTCAACTTGCCGATCTCGCTCGCTCTCACTCCCACCCATCACTTCTTCTACTCACAGTCCCGAAAGACGACCATGGCGTATGGCGTGAACAAATCTCGGCACTCGGCAACCTGACAAATACTGAAATTCCTACACCACAGTCTGTTCATGAGAGCACCTTGATCGTCCGGAGTAGGTAGAGCGAGGAATCTCTAGTGCTGTCTTTACTCGAACTCGACAACCATGATAACTCCTTCTACTTCGCGGTGGTCGGAGATTGCTGTCTATTTATCATTTATTTGCGCCCTCGTCTCATGTCAGATTACCACTGTCCCCATTCTTTCGATCTAGTAGAGAAAGATTCACCGCCGAACCAAACATTGACAGCATACTTTTCAATGCCCTCTACACCTGGTGGTTTTCCCATGTGCACCATGTCAGGATCAACTTCGCCATCTTCGTTGGTGTTGGACCAAACCACGGCATCGCCACCTCGTGGGATGATCTCCAAGCCAAGCTCAGGAAACGCGGTCGTACCACCATCGGATACGTCATTGAGAAAAATAAGCATGGTCCACGGTCTATGTTCTGTTTGTTTGCCGTAGAACCCTCCATGGTCGTGGTGTAGCCTATATTCAGAACGGGGGGACGTATATCGAACCAATTGTAAGGCTTCCACTCGATTGGGGTCCACATTTATCAGGGTGGACGCACGAACCGCGATATCCCATGACAGATCTACCTCCCTTGCAATCTTTGCTACGTGTGGCTGGATTGGCTTTTGTTTTATCATGTCTTGATACTTTGGATTGGCAAGATAAATCGAGGCTGGAACGAGCGTACAAGATTCGCTTTCGTATTTGAAGGTACCATAGAAGCAAAAAATGAGCCACTATTCTATACTTGGTAGACACGAATACGAGGTGCTGCAGATTTGCGAACCATGTACTAGGTGCGTACTCACCTAGTTCGTATGTCACTTTCGGAAACAGAGGGATCATCTCCATGCCCACGAATGGGGCTTCGGGTGAAACGCTGACTGCTGATACATATATCTTTTAATTCTTTGGCGGCAGTTTCGTTCAAGAAATTGGAAACGTAGAGAACTGATTTTTCTTTGTTCAGAATGAAGTAGTCCGGACCCGATGCTGCGTATTGATCTTCCTGACTACTGGGAGGATAAATTGCGCTGTATTTTCGAAAGTTTTGCTCATTGACCACCAGAACTTCGTCATGAAGTTGGACCGCTGGTTCCGGCCGATTCTCGCATTCATTTTGTAGGAGGCTCGTTGCGTGGGGAATTGTCGCGAGGAAGAACAATGTTGCGTACAGTACTCCTAATGCGCAAGCCAAGGAAAATCGAGGGATGGCTAGGCGAAATCTGGTAGCTGTTAAACTTGGGTGCGGCCTCATCGTCCCTTCAATCTGTGGAGTCATGGTAACGATATGCGTTGTGGCACCCACTGTCAAAGTAAAATCAAACTCGTTTCCTCTATCCCATTTTGTTTTCATCGTATCGTAAAATAAATTGCATCAAGATCCAAGAGGTCGTCAGCGCAAACTTCAACTTCATTGAAGTGACGGAGAGGGAAGGAAGGTCAGACGTCCGCGACGAACGGAGAACAGACGAAACTTCCGGAGCCTCTCATCGGAGAGGCTCCAAGCAGCAGCAAGGAAGTCGATTCTGTTGTTCTTGTGTTTACTCTTTTGTATTGCTTGTAACCATCCTGTCGAGGATAGTCACAAGCAATACTATAGTTCGTTCTAGGCTATCGAGCCTAGCGTTTCGAATGTTAAATCAACCCGCGGCCGCAGCCGCCAGCCCTGCTGGCGTCGGAGCCACAGGCGCACCCAACAACTATCAGCAGCTGTATGCTAGCCTCCCGGATACCACCTCGCTGTCACCGGAAGGCATCTTCAGCCGTTTCGCAGATGACAAACTACCAGTCGACATCCTTAGCTTCATCTCCACCGCAGGAACTGGGCGCGTGCCCTTAGTACTCCTTGGATTAGCTGAGAAGGGAGACAACAGCGTCGTAGTGGGCAATCACGGAGGTGTGCGACAGGCGGGACTCCTACTAGTCCCGAATTATGCCACACACCACCTGTTCTAGTCTAGACATGACGCACCAGCGATGCCACGCAGGTGGCGGTAGCCATTGAAGTGACGGAGAGGGAAGGAAGGTCAGACGTCCGCGACGAACGGAGAACAGACGAAACTTCCGGAGCCTCTCATCGGAGAGGCTCCAAGCAGCAGCAAGGAAGTCGATTCTGTTGTTCTTGTGTTTACTCTTTTGTATTGCTTGTAACCATCCTGTCGAGGATAGTCACAAGCAATACTATAGTTCGTTCTAGGCTATCGAGCCTAGCGTTTCGAATGTTAAACCACCACCGCCCCAGCCACCTTCGCAATCACGGAGGTGTGCGACAGGCGGGACTCCTACTAGTCCCGAATTATGCCACACACCACCTGTTCTAGTCTAGACATGACGCACCAGCGATGCCACGCAGGTGGCGGTAGCCATTATGAATAACGACGTGCGACGTACCGGTATCGGTACAGTACCAGGTACCCTGGTACAGTACCTGGTACAGTACGGTACCTGGTACGGTATTTTCACACGTTTTCACACGCGTTCTCGGACCATGTCGAACACGGCGGACGGGACCCGGAGATCGGATCGGCTCTCATCATCTACTGGCATCGGTATTACCAGTTTTGGAAAAAGATCCAACACACAATAGCATCGAAACACGTTTCATACTTGAACGACGCTGCCCTTCTCCTAGATACGGATACTTTGATGAGCAGAATGGCAACGGCTTTGTCAATTGTAGCATTTGCATCGTCCATCATCTTGACGTTGACTCCTCGTTCCAAAGGAACCAGCCGCTTTTTGCGTTTTCGTTTTCATTTTCCCGTACACGTTAAACAACGTCGTGGCAAACATGGTGCAGCCAGCCATGAGAACATGACAAAAGAACAAGTCATGGAACTTCGGGAGAAGCACTTCTTGAAAAATGTGAGCGTCTCTTACGCTAATTCTGGGCCAATTATGATTGTGAAGGGGGCTGGGTCTCGATTGATCGACGAATCAGGAAATTCATACTTGGACACACGCAACAATGTGTGCCACGTTGGGCACGAACACCCGAAGGTTGTCGCGGCAATTCAACGCCAAGTCGGGATGCTAAACACCAATACTCGTTATTTACACCCACATGTTGTTGAGCTGGCTCGACGACTTGCTGAGAAACTACCGGATCCATTGAGCAAAGTTATCTTTGTAAACAGTGGGAGCGAAGCCAATGACTTGGCCCTTCGATTGGCACGGGCCTACAGTGGGTCAAAGAATACAATTGTGGTAGACGGTGCTTACCACGGTCATACTTTATCTCTCTTGGAAGTCTCTCCTTACAAGTACGAGCATAGTAAGGAATTCCATTTGACTACAAATGGCAACTACCTGTCGCCAGGAAAACATATTTGGAAGGTCCCGTGCCCAGACACTTACCGAGGTGAACATCGCGGCCGTGACGCCGGAGCCAAATATGCTTCATACGTGGAGGAGGCATGTCAACACTATAAAGATCGAGGGGAGTCCATTGGAGCTTTTATAGTAGAGGGCGGAATGAGTGTCGCCGGAGTGATCCTGCCACCACCGGAATATCTGGAAAGATGTGTTGCTGCGGTCCGGGCAGCTGGAGGCGTCTATATAGCGGATGAAGTGCAAACCGGATTTGGAAGGCTAGGTTCCTGCTACTGGGCATTTGAATATGGAGGTCACAGTATTGTTCCAGATATTGTCACGGTTGGCAAGCCGTTTGGAAACGGCATGCCTCTTGCAGCCGTCGTCACCAACCAAAAGGTTGCTGATGCTTTTCACAAGATGCAGGTGGAATACTTCGCTACATTCGGAGGTAACCCGGTCTCTGCCGCGGCCGGTCTCTCGGTCCTAGATGTTATGGAGGAAGAAAGTCTACAGGATCATGCATTGACAGTCGGGAACTATTTGATAGCCAAATTCCGCGATCTGCAGTCAAGGCTACAGCTAATAGGCGACGTCCGAGGATCCGGGTTGTTTGTTGGCATCGAGCTGGTTCGCGATCGAGAAACGCAGGAGCCTGCAGCACCAGAGACTAGTTTCATTTGTACCCAGCTCAAAGAAAAATACTTTATTCTTTCCAGCATTGATGGCCTACACGACAACGTTATTGTGGTCAAGCCCCCGTTGGTGTTCTCAGAAAAGGACGCGGATAGCTTTGTTGATTGCTTTGAGCGAGCAGCAGAAGATCTTCGAGCCATAGACGGTGATATCAGGACAATGTCTAAGACACCGACTTAATGAACATTAGAAGATTGTTATTACTTTCAAAGTGGATCATGGTAGTAGTGACATGGGCTGGTCATTTTCCAGGAACATATGCCAATCGTCACTACAGCGATGCTACCCGGCACCGATCATCACCTGTCAGATCTCTCTTGTGAAGAATGAATCTTTCCATTGGAATAAATGTTCACATGGACTGCAAAAAGATGAAAGAAAATGAAATTAAAAATCATATTGTTTGTGCTCGGAATGCAAAAAGGTTCAATAAAATGCCAACTTTCAGATTCGCACAAACGTCATCATCGGCATGAGTTTTCCCCCCCAACAGGATTTTGACACGTACTTCCGTAGGAATACGTAGAAAATGTACTGTGAGTGACTAATACGACTTGTTGAGATCAACGGATGGTGCGGGTGTCGTTTATTTGTCGTCTCTTGTTTCGCGCTCTTCTCGGTCCACTATTTCCCTGGGAAGCAAATCCAAAATCGTATACCCCATCATGAGAGTCCTCTCTGTCGCCCTTCTTTCTGTTGCCTCTGTGAACGCATTCACTGCCTTCGCCCCTGTTGCCCGGCCAGCATTCAAGTCTTTCACAACTCTCAGCATGGTTTCGCAGGATGAATTGAAAAAGCAAGTCGGCTACAAAGCTGTCGACGACTACGTCAAAAGCGGTATGGTCGTTGGACTTGGTACTGGCTCCACTGCCTACTTTGCCGTCGAAAGAGTCGGAGAGAAGCTCAAGTCCGGAGAACTTAAGGACATCCTTGCTATTCCTACTTCGATTCGAACCAAGGAACAAGCCGAGAGCCTTGGAATCCCGCTTGTCACTCTCGACACTCACTCCAAGTTGGACGTCGCCATTGATGGAGCCGATGAAGTCGACCCCGACCTCAACCTTGTCAAGGGTGGTGGTGGCGCCCTTCTTCGCGAAAAGATGGTCGAAATTATGGCTGACAAATTTATTGTCATCGGTAAGTCTACGGCAGCTGCTGGCAATGTTGGTTTTGGTGTCTTCTAACAAAACCCTAATGTCTTGTTGAGTAGTTGATGAATCAAAACTTACCGATGGACTTGGACCTGGTTTCCCTATTCCCGTTGAAATCACCCCTTTCTGTCATGAACACACGATGAGACAGGTCGCTTCCCTGCCTTCGTGCGAGGGATGCAAGCCCGTCCTTCGAATGGGGTCATCTTCCACCAATAAACCCGACGGTGATGAAATTGCCGTCACCGATAATGGAAACTACATTGTCGATCTTCATTTCGATACTCCCATCAAGGACGTAAGGAAGATGGCTGCTGATCTGAAGAATGTGTGCGGCGTTGTTGACCACGGTCTCTTCTGCGACATGTCTACCGCCGTCATCATTGCTGGATCTGACGGTATTAGCGTCAAGAAATAGACTAAACCCAATTAGAAATTGCAACACGGGGTGCATCCCAAAGGAATCTTATCGTTACTACTTCAACTCACTTCTAGTACTGTAGAAGACGATTGATATTCCTAGTTTTACAGCAAAGTCAGTTAATTTTTCAGTCAAACCTAGTAACGATTGGCTTATTCGGGCAACGGACCGCCCAAGATACCCTGTCGACCGTTCAGTTCGTCTCCATCATAGTCCTCGTCATCCCAATGAGTCTTTCTCGTGCCACATAGATAGATACACACGGATGAGAGCAGTAGGGGAAGCCAAAGCATTATTCCGAAGCCCGTCATGTAGTTCACATTGTATCCGATGTGAAAGGTATCTTCGTAGATGAGTCCGTGGGTTGTCTTGAGCATGGCAGTTACTTGGTAGTATCCAGGACCAGTAGGGATATACATTCGTTCGGTGAAGACGCCCACTGTATTGTATGTCTTGCGGAAGATCGGTACTGAGGTTCCCACGCGAACTTCCACGAAATATACACGTTTGTCTGGTTCGTTCTTGATATTTGGCCGGTTGTCAAAGATCTCAAACGTCACGGGTACGTAGACCCCAAAAATATCCCTGTACTCTCGACTGACACTGTGGACAAAGATGCCTTGCGATGCGCTGTACCCGTGGGCAAAGTTGTTGGTTCTTCCCCGCATCTCGCCATTGTTCCAGACGTTGAGCGGATGGAATGGAGCAGGACTTTCCAAAGTAACGATATTTCCTGAGGCTGTCGTAATGAGCAAGTCCAGACTGCCAGTACCATGCACATCGTCTGCCTGCACCATTGCGAGAACTTCATCGCCGATGGCTACCGTTTGAGCGCATCCAGAGGCACCTTCCATTATAACAATACTTTTTTCCACGGGGAAAACGATATGCAGTCCGACGTTTGGTCCTCCATGTGGAGGTTTATCCCGTATATGAGAAGGCGCCGGTTTTGTAAAGCTAGTTCCACCTCGATGGATGTAGGATTCCAACCAGCTCTGGTCTGAGTGCAAATCCACCAACAACGGGGCCGGTAGTTTTTGGACCACAAACTCTTCATTGTCGCTTTTGGGTTGGTCCTCCGATTTGTCGATACGTTTTGGGAAACCTTTGAGAAATTTGCCTGTGTCTGCCGACATGGCAAATAGATGCAGCATTCCGACCCCCACATGGGGCATTCTAATTTGAAGGAGTTGGACCAAGTCTAGAATACCATCACCATTCACGTCACCAAGAACCATAGGGGATGCACCGATAACTTCTGCCTTTTGATCACCAGAGGCCACACTCTCTGCGAGATTGCGGTGCCATAACTTTTCACCTTTGTGGTTTAAGCACGCGACCGTGCCACCGACGTCGGCGACGAACATTTCAAGGTTTGTATCGTCTCGGACGTCTTCGACCAGCACACGAGATTCTATTCCCCTCTGGAACTGAACTGGCCATCCGTCCCTTGAATACAGGTTTCGAGCGTCCCAAACATACAACATGCCCATGCTGGTCCCCATGATCAGTTCCAAGCTTCCGTCGCCGTCCAGATCGGCAACGGTAGGGCTTGAAAGAGCAAAAGCACCCATCTTTGTGTTGTCCTGTTGCAGCGGAATTGCGCCTACCAAAGTGGAATTGATCGGCGCGGAGTGGTCGGCGCTCATGTCCAAATGTTCTTGACGGCCCCATCGAGGAGAGTCGCCAAACTGGTAAATCATGATCGCATTTGCCACGTACATGCCACGCTGAACTTCGGTTTCATCGCCTTGGTCTCGATCACGGAATCGTTTGTAGGAGAAAAATCCTTCGTATTCATCTTCGTCCAAATAATAGGAAACAGCAATGAAAAGGACGGTTTCCATCTCGTTGGTTTGGCTGTATAGCTTGGGCACTTCGGCAGCCACTGGAGTACACAAAATGTGTGGTGGAATGCGGACGTAGTGCTTTTCGTCATAGTATTCGTTGTGGTCATTGTTGCCGTAGCGGCCATAATAGTCATCGTACCTTGGGTATTCGTCATCGTGTCTGGGGGTGTCATCGTCTCCGTAGGCAGGCGGGGTGTCATCTGTCTTGTCCAACACCTCCGCTTGTTGTTGCGGATCTGCCCCTAAAATATCATCCCCAGTATTTCCCATATAAACATCGTCTCCAGCGTATGGGATGCCGTCGTCGTATGGCACCTGAGTTTGCAATGCTTCCGGGTCACCTCTCTCCGCTTCGTCTCCTCCCTTTGGTACCTCTCCAGCTTCATCGCCCTCCTTGCCCTGTAGCAGGTCTGCCTCTTGCTCCTCGGCCACAGGCTCACCACCTCCAGCGTTACCATCAATCGGATCCTGGTGTTTTGTTTCTACCACTTCTTCGAGTCGCCTATGAGAGTGGTCAACTGCAATTTCTTGCAAACGTCGATGCTCGTCTTCCGCCTCGCCTGGAATCTCAGCTTCTTCCGCCCCCTCTCGCATCAGGCCACCTCCTTCTCCACTCGCCTCTCCTCCTTCATCCACAAAGTGACCACCAGGCTCGCTACCCGTAACTTCTTCTGCAATGTGCTGAATTTTGCGCTGACGTCGTTCTTCCAAACTCACGACGTGTTGTTGATCGAGACCCAGCACGTTGGCTGGTACTCCCCTCAGAATGCTTTCATGCTCATGGGATGATCCATATGTATATTCGAAATATGAATGGTAAGGATCGTGAGGTCTATCTCGGTTGTAGTGATCCATCGGGATGTCATCTACCATTGGAAGTGGTTCCTCCTTGTCCTTGGTGGCTTTGTCCGTCTCGCCTGCTGCTGCTTTTGGATCGATACCCAGAGTTTCATTGATGCGCGATTCCATCCATTGGCGACGCACGTGCAATCGAGGAGCTTGCGCCTTGTGAAAGTAGCGCCTCCCATCACTTGGAGACGGTTGCAAACCCATGGCATAAATGCCCCCATCGTAATCTGTCAAAATCACATCTACGATTCCATCGCCATTGACGTCTCTCAAAACGGGAGACGTCAAGAAGGAACTGGACTCAAACAACAAGGGATATTCCATGTGCTGAATCAAACCTTCCTTAATGACAGAGTTCTCTGTTGCGGATGCCTTGGATCGCAAGGGAGTCAAGAGATCCAAATGTTCGTACTGGGTCGTGTACAAGACTTGTCGACCAGGTCCCAATGCTGGCAAGAGGGGAAAGATCACGGGAGGCTCCACGATGGAAAGTTTCGAGGCCGTCGCACTATGATGATGCCGACGACTGACTCCCAAGGAGAACTGAAGCGGACAACGAGGATCCGGAATCGACGCGTCTGCATCGTAGGAAGAAACTTCTCGCTTTTTGGTGTCAGTGACCGGGTCGTCCCAAGTCAATGCATGATGCAAATTTGTGTGATTGAACGGAGACGTCCGAAAGGGAATGTACGGGTTGGACGTGGGATTTGCTACGGTAACGGGCGATGACGAGACAAGCCCTGCTACAACCAAGCCTATAGACAAGATCATTGTCGACCTAGTCCAAGAGTAGCCTGTTATGTTGTGATAGTAAAATACAACGAGATGATAGATGATACGTATGAATGATATTGCGTTTCGGTTTTGGGTTTCGTCCTTTGTCCTCTGTCCGCAGTCCTCCGCGTCGTCGTAGCGTGGATCACTTCTTCTATTCATTCATGGAGAAAGGCGGCGCTGATAGGGTATAATTTGACCTCGCATAGTACCTCTCGCTGTAGCTCAGTTGGCAGAGCGGTGGACTGTAGTTGGTCACAGCGTATCCATCGGTCACTGGTTCGATTCCTGTCGGCGAGAGACCTTTTTGCCGGGAAAATGCAGCGTATCTCTGCTCGCTCTTGGAGTATGGTACCGGTACAGTTAGTACCGGTACACAATCGTGGAAAGTACAAGAAAAGTCCTCGTGTCACGAGCTTTTTAGGTAAAAGTACAGGAAATCCTTGTACATACTTTCCACCGATACCAGCTTTTAGAATTCTCGAGGATTCTCGTGAAAATTCGATCAGCACCACAGGTACTCCCTGGAAAGTACAAGAGTGCGAGCTCGATCAGGTACTAATACGGATCGATTGGATGATTCGATTTGCACTGCAACTATGCGGTGTTTTGGCATCATCAGTTAGCGGGAGTAGCAGCAGCACCACTACCTGCAGCAATAACCAGAAAGCCGATCATTTATCAACTGGGCAATTGTTATGAACCTTGCAACACTCCTCCTTGCAATGGAACACCCGAAAGTCCAAATCCAAGTGCGCGTGTCCTGCTGACAATAGCAATTGAGGAGGGGCAATGCTGTCGCCATCATCGATGTTGGAGTTATGTTTTTTGTTTGTGTTGTTCAACACATGGTTCAACCAATGGGTTCCAAGGCTTTTGTTTCCAAAAAGATTGGGTCCTTCTTTTTTTGTTCCTGTAGATTAATGTACTAGGTTCTACATGAAAAGTCCGAAAACCGGTTTGGAGAAATAGCGTCGTTTTGGGGCCTCTTTCTCAAGGCCATTACTACCAGGGAAGTGAAGTGCTACCCCCAAGTAATAGTTTGATGACTTTGTTTATTTTCAGTGATTGCAACCATGTTGGTATGAAAGAGGCTGGACAGTCTGAAGGGGTCGATTGTGTGTGTCGAAAGTACGTAAGATTGGGACGTTTTTCTTGTCCAAAAACCAGTAAAACACTGGTACTGCTGGCTGTTACGCAACACTCTCATTGATCTCCATTTCTCCAAGATTTTGTACAGTAGTCGATGATGGTTTCATTATTATTTGCTTTCACGCACAGAACAACGAAGACAATGATGATGATGATTGTCTTCAGAAAATACCAGTACCGGTACAGTACATCATACTTGTAAAGTACAGTAGTACCAGGTACGATAGTACTCGTACGGTGTACCTGGGTACAGGGTAGCGACGAGAACTCTCCTAAGAGTGAAATAAAAGTATTCAGATATGAATAAAGAACATTCCGACAGTGGGTGCACGAAAACTTGGAATGAATCCCCCACGTTTCGGTTTTGCTTTCGTTGATGGAAATTCTTTGCGCACACAAAGATACTCTTTCGTGTTAGTACTGCATTTCACGCCCGCTTCAAAGTATGCTTCTTCTTTCCGGCCCTCTTTGAAGATACAGAAACAAGCAAGCAAAGTGTTACTTTTACAAATAGCTACTGGTATAGATTTGTACAATGGAGACTACTTTGGATGACGACCTTGCACCATCAAGGCCACGAGAAATCATCGATCTGACCTACTGTGATGATGACGACGACGATGAGGAGGACGAGGACGAGGAGGACTGTGTGGAGCTTATTCGCCGCAAGGATTTGGATTTGGCGGAAGCCATTCGGAGAAGCCTGGAGGACCAGAACAGTGATAGGAAGCGAAAGTCGGCAGAATTATCATATCGAGTAGAGTCCAATCGGGACGCCAAGATGACTCGATTGACTTCGACACAACCACCAGTCCTCAAGGCGGAGAAAGAAGAAGTGCATCCGCCCAAGACGGTAACGCCTAAGGATGATGTCCTTCCTTGTGACGACGACTCCTCACCACCTCAACATGAAACGGCAAGTGCTACCTTGAACCCCACAGAAAGTGTCAATGAGCTCTACGATTTCATGAAGAATGATGGAGCTGATACTGATGTACCGCAGAACACGACGCCTGCGGATACACATGGCGGACTAGAGAACAAGGAAATGGCTACACAGCCTTCCCAAGAAGAATATCAACCGGACGAGGAGCAGATGGATGCCAACGAACCAACGACAGAGTACGATACAAACGGAGAGGCCGCCTCAGAAGGTAGCCCCTACGCTTCAGGCTGTGATGAGCGGTATAGACCTTGCGAACCAACAGTCCTATTCCGAGATTGTGAATTGCCTTCGGCTAAAGAGATACATATTTCAACAGATGAATCATCAGAAGTAACCGCAGCGTCTAATCAAGTTCCTCCTCCCCTAAGTCCTGAGCCAGAATCATCGGCCGAAATTCTTCTTGACGACATTGTCGTGGAGGAGGATGAGAACCTCCTATTCGATGGTACTCTGACTTGTTCCCAGGCTCCTCCCCAAAAGCCTCGCAAAGTACTAACCTTTGCTCACCTCCTTAAAGTTATTTGGGTAGCTGTACTAGTATTGGGTGCTTTCTATGTCCATGATAGGATGCGCATCAAGAAGCTGAGAAGAGAGTCACACAAACCTATCTACAATGAATAATGGGCATGGCTATGTTTCTTCCATTCGTCTTTAGGGGCTATCCCCAGTAATATTTATAAATATACGAATATATAATACCTGTATCACATTGTTGATTCAACTTACAAGAGCCTTTTTGAGATGAGTAATATGGTATGGAACGCGATGTGGCTTTCCCAGGGCAGAAAGGATCTCCCAAAAGCGGAAGTTGAGAAATGTGCTGTCAAGCCACCGCAGAGACGAGTCCGAAGAAGGGATATAGTATGCGTTATCCGGGCCAGCAAGGTAGAGCTTATTGCCTACGTGATGTCCAAACGGAGGCAAGAACGGCACAACATCGATTTCACTTTCGATACGTAGATTATCATGGGGTAAGAGAGACTCAATCTTTTGTGACGATAATTCCGTGGCACAGAATCTCGGCGAAGCAATCGCAGTAGTACGAATGACTCGGTATCCTCGCTTGCGTAGTTTTGCAGCAATGATATACGCGACGGCTCCACCGAGCGAGTGCCCAGAAACTTCGATCGTCGTTCGTTTGTCAGAAGCGGGCGCCAAAAGTGGCTCAATATCACGTATAATGTGATCAGCTTGATTTCGGAATCCCAGGTGTACACGACAGTCCAGCTCTTCGTCGTACACCATCCAAAATGACAAACAGGTTAAAACGTCAACGAGCAATGTGGTACCACGACAGAAGATTTGCTGCTTGATCTCTCCGGTCCCCGTAATCTCATAGTATATATAGTAACACTCTCGACGGGCAAGGCGCATAGGATCAACTGCTAGACCCTCCAATCCCTCTATCGTTCCCAAGGAGTCCACAAAAAGAGGCTTCGAGAGTTCCCGTAGGACTAGACCACCCTTGTAGCCATGGTCTGAATGCCACTTCCGGATATCATCAAGCTCCTCCTTAACACTCCTGGCTCCAGACTTTCCCATTTGGCCTGTTCTTTCCATAAGATCCAGCAGATCTTCGCGTCCTGGTGGCAAACTTGTCATAGGCTCCATTTCGCCCAGCTTTTGCCTCCGCCGGTAGCGAACAAAAAGACTCACGCCAACATAGCATCCCGCCAATGTCACTAATGCAACTTTCTTGGATGAGATTTTCTTCAATGAATCTCCCGCTGTAGAAAAACCTCTTGAGGGCCCAGGATCTGTTTTGGTTGTCATAAGCCTCTTCATGATGTTGTGAGAATACCGATGGCCACCTACGGTCCGCCGCGTCAACATCATTTTTTTTCGCGGTCCACTACACGCATGCACAAGATCTCCTCCTTATCATCATCGTCATCCTAAAATCTTCTTCGGGTTCAATAGTGATGCTTTTGACATAATAGAATCCTCTATGATACTCGCTGGCAGAATGCAGAATAGAATATGTGTCTGCTATTATGCATGGAAGCTAGCTGGAAAGCATAATACTGTAAAAGCAAAAGCGACGCGACGACGCGACGCGACGCGACACCCGCAATGCGATGACGTCAGAAATCAATCAATGACATCTAATGTCACAAGGGTACCAGGTACCTGGTACATAGACCTATGGTTTTGTACCGTGCCGGTACAGTATCCATACCGGTACTGTACCGGTACGAAGTATTCGTACTATTACTGTACTATACTTTTCGCGCGCTTTTGACCCGTTTGATTAGAAAGCGTGGTCTGTCCTTCCATCGACAAAATTCAATTTCTGTAGATTTGTACGCGATTTCTCTGCTGGTGTTCCTTCCCATTCGTGTGAAAGCCACGTGGCACCCGCATTTGCTACACAGTACTGGTACCGTACTGCACAACCGATGAGATACCGGTACGGTACATCATACTGCACAAAACACCGACGCACTGATTACCACCACGCAATGCAAGCAGCTCATCCGTTTCTTCGAAAATCAGACCCCTCATCGCTCGGCATCTTGCAACGTGAACGCATCGATCGATAGTGATATGGGTGTGCTCGTCCTCGTCAGAGTACCTCGTCCTCGTATTTCTCTGGAGTAGTTTCTTATCTGAAGTAACAAAATCGAGATATCGAACAATAATTGCGATGTTCAAGGCTCTCACAGTTTCAGCCGTGCTTCTTGCGGCATACAATGTGGATGCGTTTGCTCCCAGTAGCGGAAATCGATTGGGGCGATCGGTGACGGCCGCGCCGTTTTCGGCGGCGAGGAGTGTTAACTCAGCTGCTGCTGCGCGAAGTGGAACTTCCTTGTTCATGTCCACTCGAAATCAAACCGGAAGAGATTTCTATGCGATTTTAGGAATTTCTCGCGGTGCCGATGAAAAGGAGATCAAGAGTGCCTACCGGAAATTGGCCAAGCAATATCACCCAGGTACGTCATCACACGATTCCACATTGCTCCTTCCTCGCTTTCTCTTTTTGTTCTGATGAAAAAATGAAACCTCACATCTTAAAATTTCTTGTCAATCAATCAATCAATCGTACCTCAGATGCCAACCCCGGGACAGATACCACAGAAAAATTTCAAGAGGTCAATCGCGCCTATGAAGTTCTGAAGGATCCCGACCTAAAGAGGAAGTATGATATGTTTGGAGAGCAAGGTATTGGAACATCAGCTGCTAGCGACTCTACAGCCGGTTCACCCTTTGGAGGTGGATTTGGACAGGAAGTCGATTTGGGAGATATTTTTGATTCCTTCTTTGGTGGAGGTATGGGTGGTATGGGAGGTCCTGGAGGAGCAAGGGCCCGACGCGGACCTGTTGTGGGTGATGATCTTCGTTTTGATTTGGAAATTGACTTCAAGACTGCCGTTTTTGGTGGAGAAGAAAAGGTCCGAATCCGTCACTTGGAGACCTGTGATACCTGCGAAGGTGATGGTGTCAAACCAGGAAGTAAGATTAGTACGTGCAGTACCTGTGGAGGTACAGGTGTCACTGTGCAAGTCACTCGAACACCGCTTGGAAACTTTCAGACACAACAGACTTGTCCCACCTGTCGAGGAACTGGTCAGAAGGTTGAGGAATATTGTGGAACATGTGGGGGCCAAGGTGTCAACCAAAAGACGAAGCAAATTAAGGTCACTATCCCAGCTGGCGTGGAAGACGGCAACAAACTGCGTGTTCGCGGTGAAGGAGACGTTGGTCCAAACGGCGGACCAGCAGGCGATCTTTACATCTTTTTGAGGGTGAAAGAAGATCCTATCTTCCGACGCGAAGGCCCAGAAATTTATTCAGAGGAAAAGATCAGTTATCTCGATGCAATTCTTGGAAACTCCATCAAGACCCCTGTCGTCGATGGCGAAGTCACCATCAAGGTGCCACCAGGTACCCAGCCCGGCCAGGTAATGCGAGTACGAGGAAATGGTGCCCCTAGACTGGGAAATCCAAACCAAAGAGGGGACCACTACGTTACCATGAAGGTCGAAATTCCCAAAGATATCAGCAAAGAAGAAGAAGAACTTATTCAGAAGCTGAAGGAAATCAGGGAGAAGAAGAGTTCGAAGAAGGGCCTGTTCAATTAAAATCAAGTTATCTATATGAGTCATCGCTGCTGCTGCTAGAGAACATTGCCATTTTAGGAACTTATATTGAACCTTATCTTACTAGTGTGAACATGGCACCCCCACCCTTGGCGGGATGTACCTTCACCAGGCTGCCCGAATGGGGTCGAAGCTGCGGTGTCTCCACCCAGAAACCAATTTCTTTAGCAATGTCTATTGCTTTCGTCCACTCGTCAAAATTCGCTGCTGGCATTGCCTTTCGATTAGATGGGGTATCGATTGTTGTAGGAAGAATACCCACAGCTGACAAAGTTTCGAGATATTCACTGTTCTTTCTCAAATGTCGTGCCTTTTGACGTCCCTTTCGAGGCATCATTGCTTTGCCCGTAGTTTCGCCCAGCGTTTGAACAAAATGATGTGTTGCTACTTTGCTCAGTCCATACGCAAGCATCCCAGGAGTTGCTGACAAGGCTGGCGTTGCTCCGATAGCAACAAACAAACCTAATAGGAAATGACACAGGCATTTAGCAAAGAATATGATGTGTCAGTCCATGTTTGAACAAGAAAAACCCAGGTCTGGAAGATCTTACCCTCATCAGTCATGAACCGATTTGCTGCATATCCAGCCGCTAAAACGGGGTATAGATTCATTTCAAGCATCTTGTTAATCGTGTCACCGTATTCTTGGACACCTTTCATGAAATCTTCGTCAGTCGCGTCAGGTTTTGGAAGCGGTGGATCACCCATCCAGCCGCCACTAGCGCAGATGATAGCATCGATTCCCCCCTCTTCATCTAGGACTTCCGAAAGCCCCCCTATCAGTGCCGCAGTAACATCCGCGACGGCAGCTGGCTGTGAAAAGGTTGGCAACTCGATAAAGGCGTCCAAATACGAGCTTGAACCTTCGGGAAGACCAACCACATCTGCACCAACAACTCGCATATCCAAGTCTTTGCCAAGGTGCCGAACGACAGCACTACCAAGGGCACCAGAAGAGCCGAGAACTAGGGCCACCTTTTGGTGCGGCCCTTCGGAATCGTCGTCATTCCAGCAACTTCTCGCAAAACCTCTCTGGACAGAGTGAAAAGAAGAACATTTCGCAGCGAACCCCCACGTGTTGCGCTTTCGAAGAATGACGCTCATTCAACCGATTATGAAAGCACAGGGAAAAAGAGAAAGACTAGATTTTGAACCCGGCAGGGAAATGTTTCCAGTAAATGGCTATGTTCGTAGATGTGATTGATGGAAGAATTCTTCAAGACACTAATAAGAAGTAGATAAGTGCTATGGATTATGGATGTCATCCGAATCCATCAGAAATCTTTGATCTTTGCTGCGTCGCCGCCGCCGGTCGCCGGCGTGGCGCATCGCTACCGGTACTCGTATTATCTTCGCGACGCACCGAGACCGCGAACGACGCGTAAGACTCTGTGATTGGACTAATTCGACTTCTTAAATTCGGCCGAAGAAGCATTATTGTCATGCCGTACTTTACTCTCTACTACTACTAGAGACTACCGGCAACCGGTACCATACCAGGTATGGTACTGTAGACGAGACGATGCCCTGCATTTCTGATTATTTGGATCCTACAGAATAGGAGTACGAGTACCGGCACTCCTTTATTTGGTGGCGAGCTCTGCGATCTCTCTCGAGTGAGAAAGAGGGAGGAAGAGTTTCAGCAGACTTGAAGTCGTACCGTAGTTAGACGATGGAGGTCTATAATTGGAAGGCCTCAAGATATTCTCCAACCGTGCCACCGGGTGCTTGTCTATGTGGACTCACTCCTCTAAGGCAATAACTTCAACCTCTTCTGCTTCGACTAAGTCGTCTCCGTTGGAGGTAGATTCGACCGATGCGACCTGTACCGCCTCAGCAGAAGTTGAGCAGATACTGGAGCTAGCGAGTTCCTTGTTGTCTAATCCGAGATCTTGACGAGGCCGTTTGGATGGCTTTGTTGCAGCGTTAGCGAGTGACCGCTTGGAACCACTGGGGTATTCTTCGTCCGGTTCTGAATCCGTGCTGTCATCGAGTACCACAGGAGAGTCTTTTGTTTTTCCAGCTTGATCCACCGATTTCATCGTGGACTCATGGTTACCGTTGCTCATTTTCCCACTTCTATCATTGCTTTGCTGTGATAGGGTGTTTCTCCGAAGGTTATCATCGCTCACCATCCTTCCCGATAAATCCGAGTTCTTGCTTCTTGCTAACTTCATGTGGTTGGGATGGATACCCATCTTAATAGAACCACTGTTTCCTGGTGGCGCCGTGCTGTGCATCTTGACACTCACAGTTTCGTGTTGTTTGGTGTATGCGTTGCTTGAAAAACCATCACTGGTGCGAAGCAGTGCTTGCTTTGCCCTACCGGTAGCAGGGAACGCTGTATTCCTCGATCCATCGACATCGCTTTCGGTGACAGCACCTTCTTCCGTTCGCTTTATTCGCACAAGACCCTTGGCAGAGTCGCAATAGTTTCGTGTCGCCGGATCTGTAACGCTTGCCCTCGCAGCCGTGGTATTTGTGGATGCATGCCCACCTGAAGATGTGGCCAGTGTGGCATCATTTGATACGCTGGGAGTGGTTTTCGCATGAGGGGTAGTGGAAAGAGCAACTGTTGAAATTTGTGGAGCCGACCTTCTTGGGCTGGCAACATTATTTCTGCCTTTAATGCCGCGAATGACATCCTCTGGCTTGGGATTCAGCTTCTTGCTCCAAAGGGGCCGTGTGGCCTCAACTTCATGCTTATCCCAAACCATTGATTCTATGCCATAGGTCATCTTGTCGCTCCTAAATTCCTGCCATGTCCACTTAGTATCCCCATGCAACAAACCCACCATCGGAGCATACTCCAAATCAAATACAAGTTGCTTCGAATTGGGTTCTATCGGGGGACGTAACATCTCTGGAAATCCATTCTGGAGAGCATTCATCACAAACTCTATGCGTCTTTGCTCCGAAATTTCGACGCAGGTTCCTCCACCTGCACGACAAACCTCCAAGAAAACATATTCTGATTCTGCAATGGATTCTAAAATTCTTCTCGCAAACATCTGCTGCTGAGATTCACCCGGACTCCTGTCTACATTGATTCCCGGAGATTCAGAGGCTTGAGAATAGAGAGATCGATGTTTGGAAATATGATCGCGGAACCATCGATTGCCTTCCAATTCTCGATAAATCTCGTTATCCACAACGATAAATTTATCTCGATTGGCGTGGAGTTTTTGTATATACGGTGGGCTCGGATCAGGCATCGAGTAAAGGGGCAAGGAACTGTAGGGTTCTTCCATCCGGTCGCGCAAAGAAATCGGACGAAAGATATCTCTTTCGCGTAACTTCGGCAGGGATGTCTTTTGACAAGATCGAAAGGATTTGGCTAGGTGACGTTGCCACCATTCACAAAAATATTGCCACAACTTGTCGTCGACCGGGACGGCCCGTTTCAGGAACATGCGTTTGGCAGACGGGGATGCCGACTGGCAGACTCCTGTGTGGGCTATTGCAAACTCGCCAAGTGATTTCCCCAAATCCTGCGGCAGAGCTTCTCCAGAAACAAGAGCAGGTAGGGGTAGATGGACATTTTCGCCGCAAGAAGAGCACTGCAAGTCTACCTGGTGTTCATTCGTTTTGTGGCACGGCTTCACTCGTAGCCGATACAGTAGCGAAAATGCCTCAAACAAAGGCGATTGATGCGACCCCATCTCGTCAGTTATGTCGTCAAAGATGATGCCAGGACTACGCACAATACGTGACGCCAACGCGACTGCATCCGACAAATTGTCAAACATCGAAAGTTCGGCGGGCTGGTCAGCCGATTGTTTCTTCGATTTGGGTGACTTCTGACCATTCACAACAGAGGTCTGCCTGGTGCCTTTGGGCTTGGAGGCTTCCGGTAGGAGAGTGGGAAAGTGGGCCGCGACAGCGGCTTGCGACCATTGCTCGATGAACGTCTCAAAGATCTTCCGTTCCTGATTTGTTTTGAGCTTCATGTGGCCCACGAGCTGAGATTTTTCGATATCTGGAACGCAGGGGCACACCACGAGATGGCTCATGCGGTCATTGAGCACTCGGGAAAATGTATCCGGCACAATCTTGGTCAAATTGACGAAATTGGTGCATCCCATGACATAATGAGGATTGCTTGCACAGCAGTGACAACGCAAAACTAGAAAATTCTCATAGTTTCGGTAGACTTCGAGCTGAGGCCGTGCAGTATGGAGCATTTTGAGGAAAAAATCGGCATCCGGCGTACACGGCTTCCCCGTCTGCCGTTCAAGGGACGAGGCACGGCGCGAAACCAATTTGATCGCAGTCACCCGGCGAATCATATATTGAAAACTAGGCGGTAGTTTCCTGAGTGTCTCGAGGTATGGCAATGGTAGGGCAAGCGGAGGCATCTTCGGAGGCAAAAGGAGTTGATCTAAAGTGGGTGCAATCAGGATGGTGTCGATTATACTCCACGCTGGGAGAGTTTGCTGTCGGTTGACGCTGTGCCAGTACAGCATATGGACCATCTGTTGCTGCCGCTGTTGCAGCGTTTGGACCATCAGCTGTTGCTGTTGCTGTTGCTGTTGACGTTGATGTTGCTGTTTATTGTAAGCTTGAAGTGCCATCGCGTGCTGTAAGAATGCAGCACGCGAATGCGGCGGCCATTGTTGTGCTTGTGGTGCTGCCGGATAATACTGCTGTGATTGCTGCGGGTGCATCTGGCGATGCGAGGCACTGCTCATGCTGCCATTATTCGTCGTTGGATTTCGAGTAACGGTAGACGAGTTGTTTAAAGCTGCTTGTTGCGGATTCATGTTTGGTTTGTAGGTTGGGTGCGTCGTTGCCCTCTAGCTAGCTACCAATTGGGAAAGAATACGATGAATGTTAATCGGTCTGAATAGGTGTATGTTGTTGTTGTTGTGGACCGTGGGCCGTGGACAACAAATGAGAAAGAAACCCTTCGGTCGGTGGCAGGAAAAAGATCTTGTCGGCAAAAAGGTCTCTCGCCGACAGGAATCGAACCAGTGACCGATGGATACGCTGTGACAAACTACAGTCCACCGCTCTGCCAACTGAGCTACAGCGAGAGGTACTTACACAGCACTTTTTGAACAATGAGTATAGAATTTAGATTCACGAATCTTTACCAGTATGACACTTTTTATCTCTCTAGTAGTCGGCTGCTAGTAGTAGAGACGAAGACATCTCTCCGAGCTCTATACTACTAGACAGTAGACTATAAAAAAGGAAAGTAATTAATCAGTCAGTCAGTCAGTCAGTCAGTCAATCTAATACATTATTCGTGCAGCCTGACATTGACCGTGTCGGCAGGCCTGGCACCGCGCTCTGTCGTGGGGAGCCTCGTCCTCGTCAAGAATCTTGTCACGGTAGTCGTCCTTCTCTCCGGTATTGACCCATAGACAGCAAGGGTACGCCATTCTTTCGCAGGCTTGACATCCTTGTTTGAACTGTTTGTGGGCGTGAGCGGAGAACCATTCCTTGGAGCACCTGTTGCATTCGAAACATCCAAAGCTTTTGGTTCCCGTGAATGATTCGCGGGAATCCCAGTACCCTTGAATACCGGGAAAGGGCTCCTTGTGTGAATGTCTATCAGTCCTTGATCGCTTCCTACCACCCTGCGTCTGTCGAGAAGGAGTCTTTG